>CAJHQQ010002232.1:0-69747 GCA_905132885.1 Moricandia moricandioides
ATATTTATAACATAATTTATTCTTAAATTTATATAATTTGATTTAACTTATTTAACCAAAATTAGTTTAAATTATTTATCTAAAATTATAATTTTAAATAAAAACATATCCATTCTTAAACATAAATTTAAAAGGAAAATTATTTATTTATTAAAATAGTTTTAAGAAAATATTAAATCATAAATATTAACAACCTTTTCAATATACTTTAATTTTAAATTTAGAAAAAACTAGTTAACTATAAAAACTGATTATTTTTGGTTGAACTCATAATCTTGAGTTGACTCGGGATTTCCATTCCAAATAGGCCTCAACGATGTCTAGACCACATAGCTCTTTCACAACGGGCATTGTAGCTGGAACCGGCAACTGAAACATTAAACCCGAATCATCCATACCCTTCCACATCGTTAGCTGTTTTCGCGCTTCTTTAACCGCCTCTCTTGTAGCGCAGTGCACCGAAGCTGCCAGTAGCAACGGAGGCTCTCCTGAAGCTGCAGCAGTTGCATGAAAACAATATGATTAAAAATGTTAATTCCAAGATGTTGATATGTTGTGTGTACAAACTACTAACCTTTAGAAGAGAGGACGCGTTTTTCATGGCGTCCACTGTTTAGTATCTCAACGTTGAACTGTCTTGGGATGGTGTCTACGGTTGGGATCTTGTATGTCCATGTGCTGTCCGTCAGAACAAGTCCTTCTGAATCTGTTATGTACTCTTCTAGCATGAAAAAGCCAAGTCCTTGAACAAAAGCTCCTTCAATCTGAAGAAGGGAAAAAAAAGAAGACACATCACAATTGTAAGTGAAGAAGAATCATTTGTGCTCTCTTTGTTCATATTAATTATTTCACCTGTCCTAAATCAACAGCCGGATTGAGGCTTTTTCCAGAGTCATATAAGATATCTGTCTGTAGAACCGTGGTATGTCCGGTCACAAGGTCTACCGCAACCTATATTAACAGCATTGTATACACCAAAGTTAATTAAATGTTTTAGATATTTGAGAGGAGACACAAAGAGCTTACCTCGCTAACTGCAACACCATAGTTCAGGTACTGTGTGGGAGTTTCTTCTGGAGTATACAAGTCACTAGCTGATAAGTTTACAGACTGAGCATAGGCCTGAGTTTGGATATAATAATAATAATCAAGAATGGTTATCAAGAAGTTCAATAAAGAAGCAATGAGGCTTTAAAAAAAAAAAAAAAACCTGAGAAATCAGCTTATTCCAGTTGATGGGACCACCCGATTTCTCCATTAAAGGTTTCAATCTTTTGACTAAGGTTTCACAGCAGAGACGAACAGCTGCGCAACTTCCTTCGGATGTTGTGCTACCTCCCGTAAAGTTTCCTTGGACCATGCTCAGTGTATCTGATTGTACAACTCGTATCTTGTCCACAAGCTTTTCAGTTCCATCGCACTGGAGCAAACCAAGAACATAACCAACCATTTGCTTCACCTTTGTCCATAGCCCTTGTCCTAGTTCGATTCCACCAACCTCAACAACTATTGTTCCATCGCTCAAAACACTTACTCTCCCTGGAGTTGCAAACATGGATACCGGATAAATGATTGGTACTCGAGATATCCCTCGTTTTCTCCATATGTTAGATTCGTTGAACTCTCGTACAATCGAAACCCGCTCGTCTTATCCCACATGGAAGACAAAGTATACTCATGTGGTTCACCAGCAGCACTGTCCTTGTAGAACAGAGCTAAGCTCTCATATGTATGGAGATTAATCTTTCTTATGGTATCAGCCTCCAAGGAGAGGCTAGAAGCTACAGTTTCGATAATGGCTTCAGCGATATACGTACCCTGCACATCCCCTGGTGCTCTCATGATTGCTTTGCTTAGAAGATTCGTTTTGCAAAGTTTGAAGTCAAAAGCTAAGGCTCCCCAATTATACTTCTTTAGAGCCCCTATGATATTTGATGGCATCAACATACTTAAGCCCAGAGTTGCTCCTGCATCAACTAGTATCTCCAGCTCCAAAGCTGTGATCTTCCCCGTGGATTTGAATCCAACACTGTAGGTTATTTTCATGGGATGCCTCCCACCAGTCATGATCATATCGGTCTTACGGTTTACATAGGTCCTCACAGGACGCTGCAGTTTATTAGCAGCAACAGCGCACGCCGTTGCAACCTGAGAGACAATAAAAAGGCTTTGACGTTTCTTAGAAAGTGAGTGAAAAGAAGGCAGACATACATTTAATACTCTCTCAGTTTCACAAATAATGTCATTTTGATAATTCCTTTTTTTTTTTTGTTATACAAAGAAAGTCATCTTATATTTTAAATGCAATTTATATTTGAGAAATTGCTAAAAATAACATAAGTTAAATACTATTTTGTAAAAATATACATTATCAAAAATATATTAATATTTAGGTTTATACTTTAGTAATTATTGTTTACGGTTTAGTGTTAAAGGGGTGAGGTTGAGTTTCTAACTTTCTTTATAAATATTTTAAAAAATTAATTAAATATATTTTCATCAAAAAATGAAGGTATTTTTGTAAATTGGCATTCATTAAAGGTAAATTTACAAAATATTATCAAACTTGTGGTAAAATTTCAAATTTTCCTTTATATTTTCTTGTTATAAATGATTTTATTTATTTATTTGAAATACTATTAATTAAATATATGTAATTAATAAAAATAATAATTATCTTAAATAACATTTTTAAGTTTCTCTGTCACCAAAATAACTCTCAAGAAAAAAAAATGACTAAATAGGTTTTTTTATTTTTAAAATTTTAATATTTATTTTTCTTTTAAAAAATTTTAAATTTTACCTCCAAAAAATATATCTCATAACTCTGAATACTAAGTATAGATTAGTTAACTAATGAGTATAAATGTATATTTACATCATTTAATAAAAGAGAAAATTTCATTTCTACCATAACTTTGATAACACTTTTCAAATTTACCATTAATGAATAAATATTTTCAAAAATACTTTAATTTCTGATGAAAATAGACTTCATTATTTTTTTTAAATATTTATAAAAAAAATTAGAAACTCAACCACACCTATTTAATATTAAACCTAAACACTAATCACTAAAGTGTAAATCTAAATGTTAATATATTTTTGAAAAATAGTAATTAATATGTGACATTCATAGCAATTTCTTTTAATTAAACCTCTTTTTATCATTTTCTGATATTTCTCTAATAAGAAAGTAAATATTCTTTAATATGTGTGTGAAGTGTTAAAACAACATTTTATTGACCGAGAGGAAGTTAAAAAAACTTACAGGCATTGCTTTGACGGCTTTTCCTCCAAAGCCTCCACCAACACGTCTGGTTATGATACGGACCTTGTTTTCAGGGATGCCTAGGCAAGCAGCGACCGAGGAATGCACGTACTGAGGGGTCTGACAAGAACTATAGACTACAATGGAGTTGTCTTCATCTGGCACTGCAAGAGCTGTTTGTGTCTCCATGTAGAAGAAGTATTGCGATCCAAGTCTAATCTGTTTCACATCAAAAAGTTATTAAGAGATGGAACATATATATTGTTTTAAGACTAAATCACAATACATACTTCCGATCTGAGAATACGATGATCAGCTTCAGACATTCCTTTTGATGTGTCTCCAACTTGTTGTGGGTATAAGAAAGGATAAATCTCGAACAGGCTAGATTTCTTGACAGCGTCTTCCAGTGATAAGATTGGTGGTTCCAAATCCTCTGTTTCGTATTCAACTACTGCAAGATTAGCTGCAGTATCCGCATGTCTCTGTGTATCCGCAACCTGCAAAGTTTTATGTGTTACTAAAACTGCTAGTGATGAAACAACTCAAACTCATTGACAATTATGAGTGGACTTACCACGAGTGCGATGCACTGGCCTACATGAAGGGTCAAATCCTCTGCAAATAAGGGCTCAGTGCCAAATGAAAACTTCATACCAATATTCTGTCCACCTTTAGGAACATCCTTGTAAGAAATGACTGCAAGAACTCCATCAGGTACTGAGTTTTCCTTGAAACGAATACCTTTAATCTTCGCGGATGGCTTTGTGCTATAGATGAAAGCACCATAGAGGCAGTTTGTGGGAGCTGGAATGTCATCCACATAAACAGCCTCACCGGAAGCTTGAAGGGAAGCTCCAGATTTGATAGCAGGTTCACCAACCGGAAAATATTCATCATTTATAGGAACATGTTGTGAAGAAGACAACGGTTTTGGCTGATCAAAGTGGTAACCATTTGAAGAAGGTTTCTCAGTTATTAAGGAATGAAAGAACTTGAAAAGGAAGCCTGGCGCCAAGCTTGACCTGTAAGCAAGGTTGCTTGTACCCTCTTGTGGCACAACGAACTTGGCAAGTAAGGTAATAGCTTCAGACAGAACATTGTTAGTGATTACTTTCCCCGAGAGGAACTCCTCAACTTCCTTACACCTAATGGCGTGTTTTGTCCCGTAAGCCCCGAAAGCCAATCTACAGTTAATCACCATTCTATCCTTCACTTGAGCCAAGAAAGCAGCATTCAGGTAAGCCAAAGCGCTTCCGTTAGGACGAGGTGCAGCTCGGTAGGTTTCAAAACGCAACTCAGAAGATTGATGATTATGCCAAAACGGTATTTCGATAGTGAAAACCAGATCATAAGCTTCAAGAGGAGGTCCCTGAAGGAACCTTTCAAGTGTTACCTTCTCGAGTCCTCTCGAAAAGCTCATTATGTTAACCGATGCACCAGCTGCAAGAAGTATTGTAGCCATGTCAGAAGGAAACTGTTTCCTCTGAGCCATTACAAGATTTCCCCCAATGCTACCAAAGTTCCTAATAAACCTCGCAGCTATCTTCTCCATGTGAGCAGCGAGTTTCCCAAACATGTTTTCAACTCTAATCTCTTTCAGAGCAGCAATAACTTTAGATATTGTTACCACAGCTCCTATCTCAACCCCATTCTCCTTTTCTCTTATCACTTTCATCTCCGGTATCCGAGTTATATCTACGTATGTTTCGTAGTCTCTCTCTCTTTCATCCTTATAGTATCCTGTGCTAGTATTACCAGCAACCAGTTTCATAGAAATAATTCCATCACTATTATTAGCCTTACAAGCTCCCAATAATCTTTGAAGCTCCTCAACACTCCCCGGGCTACACCAACGATGCATTCCCGAATCTATAGACTTAATCTCATCCTTGAGAAACTCTGGGAATGAACAGACACTCTTCTCACTATCAAACCGAGGCAAACTACTCTTACAAGAAGAAGAATCACCCTTCTTACAGAAAGAGTTGAAACCAAGATCCTCAATGTCTACATCAGAAGCAAAGCTCTTGCAAGCATCAACGATGGGACGGTATCCGGTACACCGACATAAGTTCCCGGAGACGGCTTTCTCTGCTTCAAGAACCGTAAACTCCTCAGAGGAAGATTGAGAGTCTAAGAGAGCAGAGAAGAGAGAAACAGACATTCCTGGTGTGCAGTAACCACACTGAGAGGCGTGAAAACCGGAGAATCGGTTGTGAATCATGTGGAAGCCGTCTCTGCTGTTCCCAAGTCCTTCCGATGTTGTGATGCTGCAATGGTTTATGCTGCAGAGGAGCGTGAGGCAAGAGCTGACTGTGAAATCTTCCACATTTTGTAGGACATGATCGTATTTTGAGAGAAGAACAACACAAGAACCACATCCTCCTAAAACCAAACAAGAACAATATCAGTTATACAAATGAAGAAGAAAAGGGTAAACAAGTAATCACTCACCCTCGCCGCAACTGAGCTTAACGCTCTTGTAAGGAGTCTGGTAACGGAGGAACTCTAACAAAGTTGTTGAAGGGTCGACGGAGGAAAGGTCAAGCTCGAACCTTTGTCCATTAATGGCGAAAACCAAGCTCATCTTGTCTCACTTGTTGTATGCAAGTGCACACGTATTCTGAATATAAAGTGATATTATTGAACGGCTATGGTTCCAGATATCTTTGAGGGTAAATTCAGACTCGTGATTTGTTTATGTCTCTAAATGGTAAAGGAGATGGCCCCAGAAAAAAGAAATATGCAAATATTGTAACATGCTTACATGCTTATCACGATTTGCCTAGTTGCTCTGATTGGTTCCTAGTCTCTTCTTGTTGCAGTAAGAAATCAGCAAAATGAGAACAGAAAGAAAAATCATGTTTAAAAAATAAAATTTCTCAACTGGGATAGATTCTAAAGGATACATTTTTTTTTGTGACACAAATTCTTAAGGACAGAATTTTTTTCTAAAAACTAGAAAACCCAAACGATTGGGTTTCTGATTTTAAATTATAGATTATCAAAAACGCCAAATGTTTTCTAAACTATACCATAACCTATTTTATTCATAAGAATTTTGTTAATTTTTTTTTTAATTCCACAAAGAGAAATAGCCGAAGATAGATTTTAAAAAAATATCACCAAAATACACTTTATTAAAAAGGGAAAATTGTTTTTTTAGGCTAGAAAAATTAGGTGATTGTCCCAATAGTCTAATTTAATCATTAGTTGTCTAATTAGGCTAATGTTTTTCAAAATAACAGTAATACCCTTAAATTTGTATTTATGTTTATTAAATAATAAATATATATTGATTATAAAAATTAATTAATTTTTTTATACTTACAATTAAAAAAAATCCCCAAAGTTAACCTAATTCCCCACCCCCTGGAGTCATTCGATTGCGACGAAGAAGGCGTCACCCCCCCCCCCCCCACCGACGACGAAGCCATCTCCGCCGTTCTCTCTCTCTCTGTGTTCCGACGTCGACGAAGGATCCCCCCACCGACGAAGCCATCTCCGCCGCTCTCTATCTCTCTCTCTGTTCCGACGAAAGAAAGCCCCCCAACCGACGAAGCCATCTCTGTCGCTCTCTCTCTCTCTCTCGGTTGCGACGAAGCTCCCCCCCCCCCCAACCGACGAAGCCATCTCCGCCGCTCTCTCTCTCTCTCTCTCGGTTGCGACGAAGCTCCCCCCCCCAACCGACGAGGCCATCTCCGCCGCTCTCTCTCTCTCGGTTGCGACGAAGCTCCCCCCCCCCCAACCGACGAAGCCATCTCCGCCGCTCTCTCTCTCTCTCTCGGTTGCGAAAAGGGATTTTGTCCCCCCTCCCGACGAAGCCATCTCTACATCTCCTCTCTCGGTTCCGACAAAGACGAAGCTCCCCCCCCCCCCACCGACGAAGCCATCTCCGCCTCTCTCTCCCTTTCCTCCCTCGGTTGCGAGAAACCGTAAATCGCCCTGCCCACCGACGAAGACGAAGCTCATTGTCTCCTCCTCTCTCTATCCCTTCTTTTCTTGGTTGTTAGGTAAGCGACTGACCTTGAATTTTTTTTTAAATTCAATTGTTTTTGGTTTATGTTTCTTGTATTGCTTGTGATTTTTGTTTTTGGCTTATGAGTTTAGTAGTAGCAGTTTTTGCTGTAGTTTTCTCTACTCTCTAATCGATTGCCTCGAGTAGTAGTTTGTTGTTATGATAAAGTGTCACTGTCTCTAGTAGTAGTGTTTGCAATAGTATCTATCTGTCTAGTGTTAGTGGCTTTAATTCAATTTAGTAGTAGTTTTTGCTGTAGTTTTCTCTACTCTCTAATCGATTGCCATAGTGTGTATGTAGTAATGCCTCGAGTAGTAGTTTATGATTATGATAAAGTGTCACATTCTCTAGTAGTAGTGTTTGCAATAGTATCATTCTGTCTAGTGTTATATTCTCTACTCTCTAATCGATTGCCACTAGTGTAATGACAAACTAGTAGTAGTTTGTGATTTTTGTTTTTGGCTTATGATTTTAGGCTTATGCTTTTAATTCATTTGTCTTTAATTCAATATGTACTGTGTTTGTATTGTGTTTCAGGATGGAGTTGGAGTTTCCTAGGCGTCTATACGGAGAGGGCTTGGAACCTCAAGTTAAGAAAATTAATAACAGTTGCCGACTGGGACTTCTCGAGTTGTTGAGGAAACAATTGAAGCCAGAATTTGAGGAAGTGAGGAAAGATCCCCTTTTCTCGCATATTATGGCTATTGAGGAGAATGGTCTGAAGTTTTCGGCGAGGCTGGTACACTCTTTCTTGTGCAAGGAGTTGATGACAAGCAAGAAACATGAGAAGTGGTTCACATTTGCGAGGAGGCCTATGCGTTTTGGATTGCAAGAGTATCATGCTGTTACTGGTCTGAAAGTGAAGGAAGAGAAGAACCACTTTCAAGTGAAATGGAAAGATGATAGGGGTTTTTGGAGCAAGCTGATAAAGACAAATGGAAAAATCAATTTGAAGATGATAAAAGAGAAATATTTGGAAGAGAGCAGTAGCTGGACTTGGGTTGATAGGGTGAGACTGATTTATCTTTGTGTTATTATGGGTGTGGTGATGGGGAGAGATGAGAAGGCAAATTTCCCACACCTGTACATGAAGTTGGTGATGGATTTGGAGAAGCTTCGGATGTACCCGTGGGGTCTATACTCGTATGACTTTCTTCTGAAGTCTATTGATAAAACAAGGGATAAATTGGAGCAGAAGGAGGGTTACCTGATGGAAGGATTCTTGTTTGGTTTCCAGATTTGGATCATGGAAGCTATTCCTGCTTTTGGAGAGATTTGTGGCACAAAAGTGAGGGACAATTTCACAGGTCCTATGTGTGGTAATTGGACTGGATGTGCAAAATGTTCTTATCAAGACATCATTAGTCTGGAGACTTTATTTCCAGAAAAGGTATGCATTTTATTATTCTAATAAACATATTTTGATTCTCTTGTTCACTTAATAATAAATTGCTTCTCTTGTAGGGGATTCTGCATTCAGTCATGGAATTCCACATAGATGGACTGGTTTTGGCTACTGATTTTGTAAGGAAGGATGAGAAGAAAGATGAAAGAGTAGATCGAATTCTGGATATGATCCAAGGAAATTATGATTGGAGCAATCATGTTTGGGGAGTAGTAGAAGCTAATGAAGAGGAAGGAGATGAAGTAGACGATGAAGGGGAAGGAGATGAAGTAGACGATGAAGAGGAAGGAGAGGATGAACCTGAAACTGAGATTGGTGAGGGTAGTCAAATTCCAGAGGATATTTCGGGGATAAACAAAAGAAAGCATGTCGACCAAGGAGCAGATGCAAGGAAAAAAAAGCTATTCTGCCAGCTAGCTGCGTCAACGAAGGGAAGCAGCATTGACACAGATTTGAAAAAGTTTTTGGAGGGACTGGTACATGCTTCTTTTACTAATTTAGAGGAGAAAATCAGTCAACAATTCTCGGATAGAATGGATAAGTTTGAGACTGAGGTTACCGGCAAGTTGGGGAGGATGGAAAGTGAGGTTACACAGCTCAGGACAGCTTTATTGCTAAGTGAAATGGCGGGGAAAACTGATCAGGAAAGCGGTCCTAGCAAGATCAAAAAAGACACAGCTCCATCAAAGAGAAAGGTAACTCGTAAGAGAAAGAATTAAAGATTAGTTGGAACTTGGAACTTGGAACTTGGAACTTGGAACTTGGAACTTGGAACTTGGAACTTGGAACTTGGAACTAGGAACTAGGCGGTTGGAAGTAGTTTTTTGGAGCTAGGTTGTTTGAACTTTGGAAATAGGCGGCATCAATCTTTGTTTGTGTAATATGTACTTTTGTGTCTTTGTAATGGCTATGTAATGCTGACGTTTGTAATGCTTATGTAAACTTGAATTTAGGGCTAGGTTGTTCGATTGTGTAATGCTTATGTAATGTTGACTTTTTTGTAAATTTGTGGAATGATGTTATCGTGTAATGCTTATGTAATGTAATACGTTTGGAGCTTATGTAATATGTGGAATGATGTTATCGTGTAATGCTTATGTAATGTAATACGTTTGGAGCTTATGCTTATATCTTCATTTTTTTTGTTATCAGGTTGGAAAAAAGAAAGATGTAACCACTAATGATTTGTTTGTCAATTTACCTCGAGTAAACTTGACTCAATCATCATGTATTGATCTTCAGATGGATACTGAACAATACTTGGATAGCTGTTTGAAGAACCTTTCACAAGACACATTTGTTAAAGGTTTTGATCCTTCTCAAACTAAAACAGAAGATACATTGGATTGGCTGGAACCTGGACCATCATTGAAGATGTCAACACTGCAATTAGATGACCAACAATTGGAGCTAGCCGGCGAACAAGATCCTGATCGCAGATTGGTGTTTGTAAGTGACGAAGATTTTGAAAAAATGCAAAAATGGCAAGACACAAGAACGTAAGTTATTTGTTGGTATATATTATGATGTTGGTATATATTATGATGTTGTTAATAATTGACAATTGTACCATTGTCTTCTGATTACAGAGCTATACAGATTGGTCCTGCTATGTTAAACGACGAACTATGTGGTCGTATTATGAGTGCAAGCAAGTGGATTTACAATCATGTAAGAATTTAAACTAATAGCTATTAGATATTTTATAAATAAACTGTTTACAAGGATTGGTTGTACTCATATCATACCTGTATCCAAGAAATTGACATCTAGCCCACTTTTTCACATCCGCTTCTATAAGATAATTTCCAATTGCTGGACTGATATTACAAACATGAGCAAACGTCTTCTTGAAATCAGCCACTCTATAAGCCTTTGAAGCCTTCGAAACCAACCCAGCTAACCCTTTTCCCCTGAAATATGTAATCACATTATTCAACAGATGATGAATACAAATACCATGCCTCGCTAGCGGATACACATTCTCAACTGCCTTCGCAATAGATCCTTGTCTATCTGAAATAAAAGCCAACCCTTTATCATCAGCAACAACAACTCTTAACTGTCTCATAAACCATTCCCAAGACTGATCATTCTCAGAGTCTACTATCCCGAATGCAATAGGATACAAATTTGAATTTCCATCTAAAGCAGTTGCAACTAGTAGCACCCCCTTGAATTTACCCTTCAAAAATGTCCCATCGACAACAATAACACGCCTCATCACTTTGTTAAAGCCTCTAATCGATTGACCAAACGCTAAAAACAAATAGAGAAATCTACCATTAACGTCAGTCTCATAAGAGTAATGTGTACCCGGATTGGCCTCTCCCAACATGTGCAAGTATTTCGGTATTTTCCCATAACTTAGCTCTGGAATACCTCTGACACCGCTGACTGCAAATTCACGTGCATCCCATGCTAAAGATTTTGAGATCTCACATCCATAATCGGTACGCATAATCTGAATAATATCATTCGCTTTAGGCCCTTCTTTGACACCTTCATATTTATGCATGATCAAACCGCCTATTGTTTTCGCTGAAGCTGTCTTACCAGACCTTGTTTTGCTTGAAGGTGCGCATGAATGTTCACCGACATACTTATTAATAATAAGATATGTAGAGCCCTTCAAACACTCTGCTCGAGCACCCCAATTGCAAGTTTTATCCGCGCATCTTATACACCAAACTTGTTTATTGGATTTGATAACTTTGTAGTCAAAATTATGTTTCATTGCACATAACTCAAACCTCGCCTTCAATACTGTTTTGTTGAGGAAAAGATCTCCTTTCTTAACCAACTCGAGCACAGAATTCTTTGCCAAATTTTCTTTGTTTTCTTTTTCAGATATGATGGTGTCAGCATCATAATCATCTCCATCAACGACTTCTAGCTTCATCTTTCCTTTCTTCTTCGCTGTAAGCTTATCAATCTTAATGTTACTTGAAGTTTCCCCATTATCACAAGGATATCGCTCCTTCTCTTCACCAGTATTAGAATCCGTTGGCACCTTATTAAGATCAAGGTCGATTTTATTTGGATTCCCTTGCTTCGCTTTATAAGAAACACACAATCGAGTTGACTCATATTTTTTTACAAACCCTAGAAAATTTGTAACTTGGCGTGAGTTTTCAATGATCACCGGTGGGCATCCTGATGAACTGATCAACCCAATAGGTAGATAACTGAACTCTAAATCGACAACCGTTTCTTCAAAATCAAAATCTTCAAAAACGATTTTCTTTAAATCTTCTAGAGAAGAGCTCAATTCCAAAGCAAGTAACCTCCCCCCTTTTTTTTCATCGACAGAGAAATTCCATTCTGAGGCTGCAACCAATTCCCATACACCACAATAGGCATAGATATGAATCATTGAAGTAACTTTGTTGAATTTTTTGTGAAAAATCAAGGGAATATAGAAGAGAAATCAATGGAAGAATGGTGCAGGAAGAAGCCACGATTTTTTATTGTTTTTTGGACAAAATATTCGAATTTTTCAAATATGGAAACACAATATTTACAAATATTTTCTTCCTATATTTTTGGAACTAATCATACTTATCCGTAGAACCTGAATTCTACTTTTTGTAGAATAAAGGTAACAGATTTGAAATCAACTTCTACAGGTTTTAGATTTAACATAATGTGTAGATTGTGTATTCTACGTTTATTAGAGATATGGGAAAAGTGCAGAATGTGTATTCCAATTATATCTAGATTATTGTAATATACGTAGATCTCATATTCTAATCAGCGTAGAATTAATGAAAAAGGTGGATTTCATGTTCAGCTTCGTAGAATGTAATTTCTGCAGTTCGTAGAACAAAATTTGAAATTATTATTTAAAAATTTTTAGAACCAAATAAAAATATTTCTGTAATGGTATAGGTCTTTCTTAACATTTTCCTATTTTTCTATTTTTTTTGGGCTAACAAAAGTTTTTATTTTGTTAATTTTCGTAATTATAAAGGGTATTATGGGTAAATTGTGTACAAAATTAGAATTAGACTAAAAGGACAATGTCCTTGTTTTTTTGGCCTAAAAAAACAATTTTCCCTATTAAAAATACACTTTATTAAAAAAACGAGATATTAAAATTTTTTTATTAAAAATACACTTTAATAACTTGGTTATATCCGAGTTAACGCCATCACTGAATCTAATATAAATCACAAAGTTTGGTTTGTCAAAATCATAGAATAAACAGTAGCTTCATATAATTATACATGAACATGTAATGTTATATTAGACTTGCATTTTGGTTGATATGGTCTCCCTCCCGTTGAAGAAGAAGAAACATCAGAGATGGAGATGGAGCGTACAGTGGAGATGGCGGTAAATACATCAGATAAAGCCTAAATCCGAAGGCGCGAGCAGTGTCTTTCTCAAAAGGCAGTGAGTTGATGCCGGTAAATTTGGCGTAGCAGGTTGAGAGCATTGTATTGACACAGTGGATGACACTCTTAACCATGACGACGAACAACCTCCAAGGATATTTTTCATCTTGAGTTGGAATGATAGCAGAGCCGGAAACCCCGACAATAAAGAGAACGATGGGAACATAGCACAAACTTGAACGAGAGATGACAAGGAGATAGTAGAGACGAGAAAAAAGGTCATGGTGCCGGTGAGCTTGAGCTCTTCTGACGTCGAGTGAAGGTGAAAGACAAAAGAGACTCAAAAATTATGCTTAGGAGTAGCGGCAAGGTTTTCCCTTGTTTACGAGTGATTATGCGTGGTTTTATATAATCCAGTCAGTTATTCACAAAAAATGATTAACCCAAAAATAATGTAGAGTTAAGGAATAATAAGAAAAATAGTTTCGTAAGAAAAATCAATAAAAGTGAGAGATAATTAAACATAGAATAGAGAAAATATAGTCTAGTATGGTAGTGCGATAAGATTGTAATATATGAGATTTGTGGAATTGTTTTAAAAAAATAATAAAATTCCTATGAATAAAATAAGTTATGGTGTAGTTTAGAAAACATTTGCCTTTTTTGATAATCTAAAAGTAATTTAAAATCAGAAACCCAATCGTAAGGGTTTTCTAGTTTTTAGAAAAAATTGATCCTTTAGAATTTGTGTCACATAAAAAAATTGTATCCTTTAGAATCTCTTCCAGTTGAGAAATTTTTTTTTTCAAACATTCTTTTTCTTTCTGTTCTCATTTTGCTGGTTTCTTACTGCAACTGGATTAGAAAACACTCTTAACATTGACGACGAATATATAACCTTTCGAGGAAATTTGTCATCTTGAGTTAGAATGATAGCAGAACCTAAAACTCCGACAATAAAGAAAACAATGAGAATATAGCATCAACTTGAATGAGAGATGACAAAGAGATAGTAGAGACGAGATGAAAGGTCATGGTGCAGGCAAGCTTGAGCTCCTCTTGCGTTGAATAAAAGTGAAAGACAGAAAAGACTTGAAAATTATGATTCAGAGAAGCGGCAAGGGTTTTTCCTTTGTTTACAAGTGATTATGTGTGGTTTTATGTAACATAGTCAGTTATTCACAATAAAATGATTAACTGAAAAATAATGTAAAGTTAAGAAATAATTTGAAAAAAAAAAGAGAATTTTGTAAGAAAAAACAATAAAAAGTGAGAGAACATTAAACATAGAATGAAGAAAATGTAGTCTAGTATGGTAGTACGATACAATTGTAATATATGCAATTTGTGGAAAGTCAAATATCTCAAATAGTTTTTAATTTTTTTTTCACAAAAATAGCTTCCAAAAATGATTGAAATAGAGTTTTTTATTTTGAAAATTTTAATATATTTTTTATTTATTTTAATTTTAAACTTCACCCCATAACTTTAAACCCTAAGTCTAGCTTAGTTAAGCAAGGATATAAATATAAATTTAATTTTTTTAATAAAGTGTATTTTGGTTGCTGCTCTGATACCAGATATAACTCGGATATCTCCGGTAGATGTATTTTGACCAAGTTATTAAAGTGTATTTTTAATAAATTTTTTAATAAAGTGTATTTTGGTTGCTACACTTTATCTCCGGTATTCTCGTTTTCTCTTATCACTTTAATAAAGTGTATTTTTTAATGTCACCAAAATACACTTTAGATATTGTTAAGTCCGCATGCTCTACCTTACCACCACCATATCAGAAAACTGAGCCGACCATCATTCTCTAGCTCGACTCTCCTCTTCCATTGGTCACCAATGCCTCTACTCCACCATTTTGTGCTTTCGACGGAGAGGATGCGTTGTTATCGTCATTGGGCTGGGCCTGCAATATATGGATGTGGTCCTTAAAAACTTAAAAGCTCTTATTGAACTAGTTCCCCCAGTTTCTTCAAAGCCGATTTGCTTGTGGGGAAGGTTTTCCTATTTGGCCAACTTTTAAATGGTTATCAGTGGGTTCACACCAGAATAATTATTGAAGCTAGTTTGCATTCAATCTTTATTTATCTAGTGTATATAGTTTATTGATTGTTCTTTTACCGGTGGGTTGACCGGAATCATCTTCATCATCTCTAGCATCCGTTTTTTTGGAGAAGCGAAGCATATTATCCTCCAAACTTTAAATGGAGGTGGGTGGGTGTGTCTATATCTATAACCGTTTTGCTATCTTGTGTAGTGGTCCATTCGGGTATGAAGATGCAACATATTTTGTTTAGAAGATATTCTGAGGTGCGGTTTGTGTGTTAATGTCATATCTCAAAGTGACCAAACTAATTTGTCCAGCAGTGTCGCATACCTTGCTTCAAACATTCAAGTTATGCTCTAAATTCACTGTCAATCTATCTTAGAAGTCTAGCTATCTTTTATGATGTAATTAGGGTTTACCCGCACGAAGTATATGTGTTTTGTTTAAGATTTAGGTTTGTTTATAATTTTGTATGTATTTTCTATCAAATATTTTGTTTGCTGTAAGAAGTTTGATCTGAATTACATCTTTGTGGTTATTGAGCGTGACATAACCATTATAATGGTTGCATTCATACTCTTTTAAATTTAATGTTAAATTAGTTCAATAATTAAAACGTTTTATAATGATTGTTACTTTGGTTCTGAGTTTAAAAAAAATTGATTTACCGTTACATCAAAACAGTGACTACCAAAACAGACTCGGAGATCTGAAAATGCAAATTACGTTGAGAAGTGGTTGTTTTGGTACCTGATTTTGCTGAGAAAGCCAAGTATTTCGAACTTATGATATGTGCACCTTTCTCACATGTCAAATACTCTTTTAGGATTTCTCTGCATAATCCAAATATCTTGTATGTTAGTTGTTGTAAGGCAAAACTTCATGATCATATATTCATATTTGTTATTTTTATTTAAATATTTGCAATCTCTTCCTTAATGATTGGAAAACACAGAGAAAAACATACTACAAATTTTGAGAGAAAGAAATCTAGTTTTGAGTTTGATTAATTAAAAACTGGGATTAAAATTAATTTTGACGTAACTAGATTAGAGAAAAATATATCATTTGTTTTGCTTTTGCGTCTTCTAAAGGGAATGAGAAGAGATACAATGTAAATGCATGTGCGAATTATAAAGTCTATGTTATGCTTAAGTATCTTTCCATGTTTCTTTAGGATAAAAAAATGCAAGTCTAATATAACATTACATGTTCATGTATAATTATATGAAGCTACTGTTTATTCTATGATTTTGACAAACCAAACTTTGTGATTTATATTAGATTTAGTGATGGCGTTAAACTAAAATTTGAGAAAAATAGAAAAAAAATCAATATCTTTGCCCCTATACTATATTTTTTTTTGTCTTCCTTTTGGCAAAATTACCGTTTTCATTTATAAAATTTAATGAAATAAATAGTTTTATTAATCAAAAAATTATAAAAAAACAAGCAATTGATAAAATATCTATATACACAAACTGATATTTTTTGGGGGGATTTGCTAAAAACAACCTAAAATTTCAATCTAAACCTAAAAGTGTACCCCAATTTCAATCAAATGCAAAACCAACCTACAAGGATGATAAAAGTACTATTTAACCCTTATGACCAACCAAAAAACAGAAGTGTATTTTACGTTTCTATCCTTTGTTAGTCTACACGTAACAGAAAGAAGTCTACATAAATGTAGACCTCGTACGAAGTCTATTCACTCGATAGACTTGTTATGTAGTCTACACCATAATTTTATCTAATAATTTAATTTTAAAAATATATAAAAATAATTGTTGTAATATTTTTAACTAATCATTAATATAATGGATAATATGAAGTAAAAAAAATAAAGTTTTATATAATTAAACATTTTTAAGGAACATATACTAATTTGGTAACAATGTCTTAAACAATGTTCAAGGGTTAGAAACAATAGGTTGTAACATGTTATGACTTTTGGTAGTAGATTCCATAGGGTTAGATTTTAGATTTTGATTTTTTTGGTTTTATTGACTTAAATCTGCTTATTAATGTTTAGTGGTTTACATTTTGTATAATTTTTATATTTGAAAAAGTAATTTAAACTGTTTGATGATCAAACAAAACATTTAGGATTTGAGATTTGTGGTTTAGGGTTTCGTAGACATATTATATAGTCTACATAGTAGTAGACATTTTTTCAGTCTATCCGTATTGGTGTTTAAAAAAAACTCCTAAATATTTATAAAAAAAATTAAATCATATATTATGACTATAAAATTAAAAAATAAAATAATTAAACATATTTAGTAAATCATATATTAAATTTTGTAAAAAATAAAAGGAAAAAAATAAAAACAGTTGTAGACTTTCTAAGAAGTCTACACACAGTTTAACCTAACCGGATTTAACCAATATAATTTGATGATCAAATAAAACATTTACGGTTTGAGATTTGTGGTTAAGGGTTCGTAGACATATTATAAAGTCTACATAGACGTAGACCGTTTTTTCAGTCTACACACAGTTTAACCTAACCGGATTTAACCAATATAATTTGATGATCAAATAAAACATTTACGGTTTGAGATTTGTGGTTAAGGGGTTCGTAGACATATTATAAAGTCTACATAGATGTAGACCTTTTTTTAAGTCTACACACAGTTTAACCTAACCGGATTTAACCAATATAATTTGATGATCAAATAAAACATTTACGGTTTGAGATTTGTGGTTAAGGGGTTCGTAGACATATTATAAAGTCTACATAGATGTGTACCTTTTTTTCAGTCTACACACAGTTTAACCTAACTGGATTTTAACCAATATAATTTGATGATCAAATAAAACATTTACGGTTTGAGATTTGTGGTTAAAGGGTTCGTAGACATATTATAAAGTCTACGTAGATGTAGACCTTTTGTTCAGTCTACACACAGTTTAACCTAACAGGATTTAACCAATATAGTTTGATGATCAAATAGAACATTTACGGTTTGAGATTTGTGGTTAAGGGGTTCGTAGACATATTATATAGTCTACATAGATGTAGACCTTTTGTTCAGTCTACACACAGTTTAACCTAACCGGATTTAACCAATATAATTTCAACCTAATCGAGTTAAACCAAATCTTTTTTAACCTAACCAGAAAAGTTACCCAGCATATAAATTCAATTTCTCAAGATTTTTGGGTAAAAAAACCCTAATCTTTCCCCAATCTCTCTCCAAGGTGATTTCCGGTGAACTCGTTCCACGCCGTTTCCCGTCCGCTCCGTCTCTGTCCGCTCCGTCTCTGTCCGCTCCGTCTCTGTCCGCTCCGTCTCTATCCGCTCCGTGTCTCTGTCCGCTCCGTCTCTGTCCGCTCCGTCTCTGTCCGCTCCGTCGCTGTCCGCTCCGTGTCTCTGTCTGCTCCGTCGCTCTGGTATGTTAATGTCACGGCTTTACCTCTCCTTCGATAAAAAGTGACCACCTTTACCTTTTTCTCTTTTCAGATCTGAGCGGTTCTCGTCAAAATCTCTGCTTCCGGTAAGTATCACGGCTTCTACTTCATCTCTCTGTAATCTCTCATACCTATCCAGTCAGTTTACTTCCGGTCAGTTTACTTCCGGTTAGTTTACTTTCGGTCAGTTTACTTCATTTTGAATTTGTAGACTTCTCTTGTAGACTTCTCCTGTAGACTGATGTTTGGATTTGTAGACATCTTGTGTAGACTGTTGTTTGGATTCGTAGACTGATGTTTGGATTTGTAGACTTCTCGTGTAGACTGATGTTTGGATTTGTAGACTTCTTATGTGGACTGATGTTCGGATTTGTAGACTTCTTATGTGGACTGATGTTCGGATTTGTAAACTTCTTATGTGGACTGATATTTGGATTTGTAGATTTCTTATGTAGACTGATGTTCGAATGTATAGGCTTCTCGTGCACGCTGATGTTTGAGTTTGTAGACTTCTCATGTGGACTGATGTTTTGAATTTGTAGACTTCACTTGTATAATTCTTTGTTTGTGTCTTTTTGGTGCAGGTTACAAAATGGACAAGCTTGATTTCCCACCGAGGCTGTACACTCTAGGGCAGGAAACTGTCCCGTGTAAAAGCATTGCTTACTATAGTGATGACAGCAAGCTCTTTCCTGCTCTTAAAAATGCACTGGACGAAAACGAATGGGAGGAGCTCAAAAACTCGAGATTGGGAGTGTTCTTGAAGTTCCACGAATTGGATTTTGGATGGGCTTCGAGGCTAGTGCACTATATACTGTGTTTTCAGCTCGAGTGCAAGAAGAAGTATGAATTGTGGAGTCTAGCAGGTGTTCAACCACTGAGGTTTTCTCTGCTTGAATTTGAAGAGATAACTGGCCTGAACTGTGACTATGTGAAGAATCTCGAGAATCCGTTGGTTGAGGTAACAGATGACATGAAAGCATTTTGGGAGCGGCTGGGAGTGCATATCGACCGGGGGCCAAGTATTGATGATTTAACTGCTGCGTGTCAGAAGTGCGGAACATGGTCTCGAGAAGATCGATTACGTTTAGGGTATTTAGCTATCTATGCTGGCTTCATCGAAGCACCAAGAACCTCGACAGCCACACGAGCTAGCATGGCTAGGTTAGTGATGGATCTAGGTGCTTTTGAAGATTACCCTTGGGGAAGAGTTGCGTTTAAATTCTTGATGGACTCAGTGAAGGTTGCAAAGTTGGAAAGGAGTTATGCTATTGAAGGCTTCATTCAGGTTCTTCAAGTCTGGGTCTACAATTGTCTCCCTGAATTTGCAGCTGGGTTTGGTGAACCTATAGAAGGTTTCCCGACCCCACCTCTACTTGCCTTCTCAGGTTGCAGAGGCAAGAGAAATATCAAGGAGAACATTATGAAACAGGTATGTTTTGTATGTTTATGTATGTATTATGTTGATTTTAAGTGGTTTTATACTAAATTAATATTCTTATTTTCTGCAGACTAGGGCTAACAACTTTACTGTGAAGGAGTACTCTGAAATGTTCCCTCTCTGGGATGATGATTTGGAAGATAAAAGGGCTGATAACATAGTGAAGGCAATGTTTTCTTCAGACTGGGTGTGGGAACAAAGTCACTGGCCTCTTGTCGGAACATCACTGTTGACAAATGTGAAGGTGGACATCCATCCGATGAAGACAGAGGCTGGTCAGATGGTGCGAAGCAAGAATCACGCAACTCTTCCCACTAATTATGAGGGAGAATCACGCAAGAACGCTCGTGAGACCCCTGGCCTGGATATGGAGACCTTGAAAGTAGAAATAGGTCATTGGCTAACTGGCCTGACCTCTAATATGGTTGAGGGGCTTCACAGATGCGAGGACACTCTGAAGACACATTCCCGCATGATTGAGGGCCTTACTGTGAAGATCAGAGCTGTAGAGAAGATTGTGCGTGAAGGCTGGAAGGAAGACCACACCAAAGCTGGTTCATCTGCTGATGTACCTGAGCCAAACAACTCTGATGGAGACAACTCTGATGGAGACAAATCTGAGGAGGACATAGCTGAAGAAAGCAAAGCTGAGGAAGCAACGCCCCAACCCACCAGAATGACAACAAGAGCCAAAGCTAAAGGCGCCCAAGCCACTGAGGTTAGTACCAAACCCTCTCCCAAACCACTCATTCCAAAAAGGGGCACAAAACCAGTGAAAAAGAAATAACTTGTCTGCATTTGCATGTTATTTTTATTGGAACCTTGGAACCTTGGAATATTAGCTGTTTGGTTTGAAAAACGTGTGCATTTGACTGTTTTTTTTTCGGTTTGTACCATATTTTAAATGGATGCATTTTCTTATTAATAGCTGTTATTAATGTGTTCTTTCTATTGAAAACAAATACAGAGTGAGAATGGAGGTGTAAGTGTTGTTATATTAGACAAAAAACAATCACACATTGATTACGGCTCTGCGAGAAAACTGAAACAAGTTAGTAAACTGAGAGCGGCTTGCATTGTGGCCCGTGCTAAGAGTGACAGGCAACGTAGGCTTGCGGCAACTCAGCAATCTCCTTTTTCTGGAAACAGCACAGCAAAGGTTATCATACCTAACAAGCCGAAGCGAGGCCAGGGATATAACCCATTTGATGTTGTTGATGGCCAAAAGCTCACTGTTCTTATTGATTGGCTGAAACTTGACCCGTAAGTCATACAACCTTTATATAACTTCCCTTTATATAAAAGACTTGGCACTGTTTTATTTATTTGATTTGATTATTGACAGCAAATGGCGACAGAAGGTGTGTGGCTCCTCAAGTTTTTGGTACTACACACTACTAACTCCTAAGGAATGGTTGAGTGACACAGTATGTAGACTTCTCTCACATGCAGACTTCCCTTTGATGTAGTAAACTTCTATGATGCAGAAATCTCTAATTTTGTTAATGTAGCACATGGATGCTGGAATTAATCTCTTAAGACTCCGATACAAAAAGCACCTGGAATGGTTTAGGTCAGACAGAATTTCCTTCCTGGATGCTGTGTTTACTCAAGTCTGGACATCAAAGTACTCAGAATTTCTGGATTCTCCTGCCAATCCTGACGGCACAGGTAAATTACTGCCTCATGGTTTCGTAGACATATTATATAATCTACATAGATGTAGACCCTTTTTTCAGTCTACACACAGTTTTCAGTCTACATGGGGGCCTTGAATTACTAATAATTTTTAATTACATAATCAATTTTCTTGATACCTCAGGTAAACTACTGCCTCCTGGGGCCTTGAACTACTACACAGGCGAGGAACCAACATATTGCAGATCAAATAAGACATGGGCAGTGGAGATTGATGATATATATGCGCCATTATTTGTCAAGAATAATCATTGGGTAGCTTGCTGGATATCAATTCCGAAGAGACACATAGTGATTTGGGATAGTGATGTTGCTTACACTAAGGATCAAGAAATGGCTAAGACCGTGAAGCCTCTTGCACACATGGTGCCGTACATGTTGCATATGTTATCTCGCGGTGAGGAGAGGGAGTTGTACACAGTTGAGTTCACACATGAGCGGGTCTCGGCATCTGAGGTACCACAAAACAAACAAAGTGGTGATTGTGGAGTGTATTTCTTGAAGTATATAGAATGTCATGCACTTGGCATGACATTCCCACCTCATGATCTGTGTGATAAGAACATCAAGAGCATCAAGACTCAGATGGCGACTCAGATATTTGATGAGACCAGCATAAATGGCACAGAGAAAGTCGAGTACAAGCATCTGGGTGTCTATGACTAAGGTTTGCCATCCATTTTTTTGGGTAGAATTAGAGGAAAGTGTGAAGTTTTTTTGGTGACTTTCCTCATCGGATATATGTAGGTTGACATAGTAGTCTTTTGTACCTGACTATTGTATTGTGCTGTGAGTAACAGACTTTTGTACCAGACTTATGGTTTTAACAAACTTGTGTAATTTGCTTGCAGCAGACTTAAGTATTAGTCTTCTTTTACAGAAGACTTTTACAGAAGTCTGCTACACGACTATCTATCAAATTATCATCCTTTGTATCAGTATAGTACTCTTTTTTCATAGACATATTTTAAAGTTTACATATATGTAGACCTTTGTTTCAGTCTACACACAGTTTAACCTAACCGGATTTAACCAATATAATTTGATGATCAAATAAAATATTTACGGTTTGAGATTTGTGGTTAAGGGTTTCGTAGACATATTATAAAGTCTACATAGATGTAGACCTTTTGTTCAGTCTACACACAGTTTAACCTAACCGGATTTTAACTCATATTCGACCAAAAGTACAACTCCAATACAATCCAGAGACTTACATATTAGTCTTCCTTTATAAGAGACTTAAAAAGAAGTCTACTTTTTGTCAAAGAAGACTAACACGTTGGTCTGCACGACAGAAAGTAACATTAAGACCTAAGATACTGATAAGTTCAATACATAAGACAACATCCAAAGCAACAATACTGATAAGTTCAATACATAAGACAACATCCAAAGCAACAATACTGATAAGTTCAATACATAAGACATAAGACAACATCCAAAGCAACAATACAATTGATAAGTTCAACACATAAGAGATAAGACATAAGAAACACATAAGAGATAAGACATACGTTGAACACATAAGAGATAAGACACTGGTTTAACCTGGACAGTTTGGACGAGTGTGACCCGGTTGTTTGCACTGGGAGCAACTATAGTCCTTGTGTAGTTTTCGCGGTTGCTTTCCCCGCATCCTTGAAATTTCTAGCCAAGACTGCCACCGAGACTTCTTTTGCCTACCCGGACCACGCTTGACATCTGGAGGAAGACATTTACGTGTGTCGGAAGCTCCTTTATCCTCACTGGTAGCTCCTGTGTCATCACTTTTTGGAGCTTCCAAGACATCACTTTTGGGACAGATATTTGCCGCGTATGCTGAAAAAGGTAATTCTTTGAATAGGATGGGCATACCAGCGTAGAGACATGAATATTTGAAGCCTTTGCAGCTGCTATGGCATGTGAACAAGGTATCTTCTCAATATCAAACACACCACATTGACACCTCTGAAGTTCCAAGTCAACAACAAAATCTCGATGTCCTCCTTTCACGAAAAATCGCCAACCATCAATACGTTCCACAGTCATCATATCTGCATACTCTTCACGAATAGCCAACAAATTTTCAACTCCCCGACTATGCTGTGATGTGAGACTAAAAGCATCTTCTCTCCTCTTAAAGTACCACCTTCCTAGCTTCTCGCGTATAAATTCTAAAAGGAATGAGATGGGGAATCCTTTGGCTAGCTTAAGTGCGGAGTTGATAGATTCTGCGATGTTGCTAGTCTTTATGTTGTATCTGTCACCTTGAAAGTGAACTCTTGACCATAACGAGACATCAGCATTCTCCAAATATGTTGCAAGGCTGGGGTTTATACTCCGTATCTCATCCATGTAGCGGTCAAAATCAAAAAGCGTATGTGCATAAGAAGCGCCTTTGACCAATTACAACATGTGCTTTCCCTTGAACTTTTGAACTATGTTTTGTTGTAGATGATAATAACATATCCCTCGCCTTGCCCAAGGGAAAACCTTCTCACACGCCGTCTTAATGGAGCGGTGCCTGTCAGAAACTATCACCAAAGCATACTCATCTGAAACACACCTCCGCAAATTGGTAAAAAACCATTCCCACAACTCATCATTCTCCGCATCCACAATCGCAAAAGCCAATGGGAATATCTGAAAATTAACGTCTTGGGCAGCTGCCACTAGCATAACTCCTTCATACTTTCCACATAGATGAGTCCCATCCACAACAATAACCCTCCTAAGATAGGTAAAACCAGCTATCGAAGCTCCAAAAGATAGGAATAGATACTTAAATCTGTTTTCATCATCTTTCTCAAGACATGTGATAGTTCCCGGATTCGATATCTCGATCTGACGCAAATAAGAAGGAAAATTCTCATATCCATCTTCTGTTGTTCCCCTCACCAATTCTTGGGCAGATAACAAAGCTCGGTACGAAGTGTTGTAATCTAGGGTCATCCCAAATATGTTCTTCATCGCATCTTTGATATGCTTCGGTGTAAGCCCATCTATAATCCCAACCCGATCTATGAATAGTCTTGCAACATATTTCGGAGTATATTGTTTTCGTTGAGACATTCGATCCGCCACTGAGCATGTATGAGTTTTCAAATATTTTGTCACCCAAAATGTCTTTGGTCCATGCTTCACACTCGCTCTAAGCTTCCAACCACATCCTTGAACACGACACTTAGCCACATACAGAGTTTTCGTTGTCTTATATGCTGTGAATGTAAATTTACCTTTCACAGCCACCGACTTCAGCTTTGAAACAAGCTCATCCTTACTAGCAAAACTCTGACCGACATATATATTGTCGTTAAGGGACAGTGATCTTTCTTCAGTACCAGAGCACTGTGCTTTATGACCATCATAGAACGTTTCCATTGCATCATCGTCAGATTCCTCACCTTTCAATTTTCCGTAATCACAATAATTTACACCATCGTCAGCATCAACAACATCAGCAGTGGCTTGAACATCGTCAACAACAATATTATCTTCATCCAACCCTTCATCCAACTTTTCATCAATATATTCTTCATCACTATCTTCATCAGCAAAAATACCATCATCACCATCAGACACATAAGCATCGTCACCAACTCCAGCTTCTACTTGGCTCTGGCTTGATATACAAAGGCGGACAAAATGTGTCTTTGATAACTCGATCAAGTTCCGCACTTGTCTATCATTCGTGACATGCACAGGAGGAGTATCAGGGGACATTTTCTGAGAAATGACGTCCGATAAGGAATACGCTAGAAGCACCTTCTCGGTTTTCTTGTCCAGATCATAATCTTCTTGTGCCATTTCAAGAAGTTCACCATGTGTACAACCATCATGCACAAAGAACATTCTCTCTCCTTTCCGATTATTGACCACAAACTCCCACAAAGACTCTTTCACCACCCATTCTCCGTATACAACAGGTATTTGAGCCATTTCCTGGAAAAAAAAAGAGGTTTACATAATTAGCTAAGAAGTATTTCATCTTTCTTAAAACAATTAACGTAGACTTACTAATATGTCTACAAATGTTTCCTAGTAATATAGCAAAATCAAAAGTATTATACTTTCATAATTACAACAGTTTTTCTATCCAAAATCACTCAAACCCATTAAGATTAACTATTACACACTTTCAAACGAAAAAATTGTGAAAACATTTAATGCATAGTACACAAATTAACTTTTAATGTAAATTTCGAAATAGACTCCATGTTCAGTCTACAACGCTGTAGACTTTCTTTTCAGTTTACACCCGTAGACGGTCAGATAGGTCTACTTTTTGGGTTAGTTTTTGCAATTGACCATTTTACGGGTTACTTTTTATAGTTGAAAAAAAGTTGTGATTTTATTTAAGCAGACTTCGTTTTCAGTCTAGAACTTCAAAAAGGTTAGTTTTCGCTATTGACCAGAATTTTCCAGGATTTGACTTTCAGAGGTAGACTAAATATACAGTCTACATGTATTAATTTTTTTGAATGAGGTTAGTTTTGCAATTGACTATGTTTGACTTTTTAGGGGGTAGACTGAAATGAACGTCTACAGATTTGTAGACTTCAAAAGAAGTCTACTCTCAAATCCGACGAGTCAGTTTTTCATTTGACCAAAATAAAAAAATATACTTCACGGGTAGTCTACATTTTGTTTTTCGGGAAGAGAAGACTGCATATGAAGTCTACATATTAAAAAAAAATTATTTTTAAAAAGTTTTATTCAAACACAAAATTAACCTTTTCAACGCAGTCAAAATTTTGGTCAAATGCAAAACTGACCTCTTCGTAGACTTATGTTGAAGTCTCGCTTCGTAGACTTATGTTGAAGTCTACTTATGAAAAGTCAAAAGTTCATTCAAATGCAAAACTAACCTCTTTTGCGTAGTCGTCTTTGTAGGTCTACGTATTTTTTTGTTTTTGTTGTCAAAGGTTAAGATGTAGACTGTCGGGGAAGACTACGTTACAAAAAAAAATCCGTTTAGTCAATTGCAAAACTGACCTGTGCGTTGACAAATAGACTGCATTGTATGTCTACATAAGGGCGTAGACATATAAAACAGTCTACTATCGCGACACAGATCTGAGAAACGACTTAAACCATGAAAATAATTACCTTTTTGCAGTGTGAAGCTCGTGTCCATTTTTTAACCGTCCAAACTCCAATATTGACCAAAATGAAACATTTTTGACGATTCACAAGTGAAAAAACACGAAATTATGAAGTTTATGATTATGAAAAGAAAGATTTTTAGATGGAAATATAGAGAAAATGAGAGGAAATGAAGATTTGCTTGTTTAGAATGAGAAAAAAATGGTTGAAAATTCAATTCTAAAGCTCTAAGAGATCAAAAATGGTGGTTGAAAATATTGATGATGATGGCATAGTTGTAATTAAGAAGAAATGTTTAGGGTGTATTTGTTTTTTTGTATTTTTCAAAATTAATAAATAAATAAATAATAATGGCAAATTTGTAAATAATTCAAAAACTTATGGGTATTATGGAAAATTCAATGATGAATAGTAACTAAAAAAAAGAGGTTGGTTTTGCATTTGACTTGAATTTTTAGGTTGTTTTTGAAAAAACCCCTATTTTTTTTTGGGTTGTAAAAATGGTTAAATTAAAAGAATTTAAATATTTTCTACGAAAATAAGATGTCATCTTCTACGAAAAATGGCATGGTAGAAATTGAATTACACAACAAGTTACTCTAATTTTTCGACAATCAATAATTTATTTTAAATAGAATTAAAAAATATGAGGAATGTGAAATCTACACATTCTAAAGGTAGCTAAATTTAATTTGAATGCAAATTCTAATTTGTGAAAAATTCTAAAATTCTTCGAATACGAAATCTAGACACAACTCAAACTTTTACATATGGTAGAATCTGTGTACGAATTAATTGTATGTTCTCTACACAGGGTAGAAGCTACATTATACAGATAAGATTAACCATATTTCAGAAAATTCTGTTATAACATATTCTTAAAATATTTGAATTTTTTGTACTTTCTTAAAACATGTTTCAACGATTTTTTGTCAAAAAGTCAATTCTTTTTTTTTAATTAAGCTATTGTTTTTCATCAAACCATGATTTTGCCATAGTTTTTTTCTTGTGATTCACAAACTCTTCCTTTATAATGCATACCCGTACAACATGTGGTGTATGGAAATTAGATACAACTACATGATGGATTTTTTTTTGCTCAAACAGAGTCATTGCATATACAAAGTCCTTCTAGCCAATAATTTGATATATTTCAATTAGTTTTATTTTTTTGTTATAAAATTGTTTCAACTACTTTGATCATACCTACAAGATTAGAGCAGTTCCAAATGGAGTTTTTTATTCCGGATTCTCAAAATACATATATGTAGAGAATTTTTGGATTGAATTTTTTGTAAAATTAAAAACTTCACAATTAAAATACTAATATAAATAATACATACACATATATGTATTTTGAAAAATCCGGAGCTAGAAACTCCCATTGGGAGTGCTCTTACATGTCGATATTATGTACACATAATATCATTGGCGTGTAGCTATAACCTATGTATTTATAATAAATCTTATAATTAGTATAATGTCTACATAACAAATCGTAAACGTTATACTGTTGGTAAAACAAAAAAATATATATGCATCTTCACCTATAAAAACAATTCATATTATTATATGTCAATTGTAAATATGAGTTATATGCATCATATTATATTAATTGCAAGATAACTATATCATATCTCTGTATGAATAAAAAAAATTTAATGTTTTTTGGCTGGCTTTGTCCTCTCAATATTTTGGCGTCTGGTTATGATCTCGTAGAGCACAACACCGGAGCTATACGCATATCTTTTTAACCGCAAATAGCATGTTTGAATGTATCCAAGAGCTGCATAGCTGTGTCTTCCAGCGTGCTGTGAAAAGAACGAAAATAAGATCAAGAAGACGAAAAATTAAATGATTAATCATCTAAAACTATGTAAACCATAACAGAGCGTAACTGAAAGCAAACCACTAAACAAAAGGGCAAATAACCCAAGGTAAACATCTACTAAAACTAAAAGTTCTAAATAGTCAATAGAGAGAGTATCCACGTCACTAAAAAAATCAGCCAATTAGAAAGTGTTGTTTTGCCATGTCAAACCCGCGTTTCTCAAACATTTGCATTATAACATTTGGATTGAACCCATTATTAACTAAAGTAATCTCTAATGGTCCTATAAAACTCAATCAAAAATAATTTAGTAAGGCCCAGGAAATAAATCCACACGGGACCTATTTGAACTCCATAGCACTTTAACCTAATTTCGTCGCTTCCGCTTCTTCTTCATCGTTTAAACATTTTGCATTTTCTTCTGTTTCTCCACTCTTGATCATTCATTTCTCTTCTTTAATCCTATCTTCGTGATCCATGACATTCTTCCAACTTCCCCTCTTTCTCCAACTATATAAACTCATTCTGAACCAAATTCTACAACCACCATTCACCAAAAACAATCGATGGGTCAAACCACCGGTAAGTAGCTTTATATTTCAATACCGTCTCACCGGTTCCATCGGCGTTGAAATTATACTTCCGTTTTATCTATTTCTGGGAGACCGGAAACGGTGCGGAAGGTGGAGCTCTTATTGGCTTAGAGCTGCTAATCATCGACGAACAAGTCCAAGTGTTTTCCTCCACAATTTCATTTTCAATTGTTAAATTTACAGTAAAAATTATCATAGTTATGCAGATTACTTGAAAAAATCGTATATCTTTTCAAATATATTTTCAGGTTGGTTTATACCAAAATAATAAAGCCCAGATTTTTACTATGTGAATAAAATATCAATGAAAAATCCCAATGAACCCAAAATGCCGAATGAAAAAAATTGGTTGTAATAGAATCTCAATATAAAAAGAGGAACTTAAATTTTTGATTCTGAGTAACGGGTCTGACGTTTTTTTTTCTGAACCAAGCGTTCATCTCATCACATCATGCTCCACAATACGAGCTTTAAGGAAATTCTGCGCAACGAAAAGCAAAGAGCTACGCAACGAAGGCCTACCAAGTTGCTGATCAATAACCTTTTAACAATATTTCAATTACATATCTGTTCTAACTGGTATAGACCACATATGCATGACCGGTTCAGGTTCCACGTTCATGAGGACATTGAATCCAACTGTGGACTCAGGGGAGACCTCCATGGTAAGGTCTGAAACAATCTCTAGCTTAATTCTTTGTTATTTCTTATCTTTTGTTTACTTGGTTATCCTTGCTTATCTGCGTAGTTCTTATGGTTAGCTGATAATTTTATTCTAACAATGGTGTAGAAGTTGTTACTGAATGGAGAATTGCTCATTCACCATATTGTCCTTGACGAAGTGGAAATAGCGAACATAAGGCGTGTTCTGATTCACGAGCAAGATGTCTACATGTATTTAAATAACGTCTTCTCTCTATTGAATAGTCAAGTCTCTAGCTACCAAATGAACATAATCTAACCATCATGAATCAACATTTTCACAGGGCCTGTTATGAAACTGTATCTCTAGGACCAGGCAGCAACAATGTTCTAAAAATTCACAGACAGTGCCGATACTCCCGTCATCCTTTTATTGGCGACTGTGAATCCAAATTTATTGGTGGTAAACATTTCTTCAGCCTGCTTTACTAGGTCAATGCTTCTCTTAACATTCAGTGTTCCATAAATTATTTGAAATAATTTGTCCTTCTGATTCCACGTTTTGATGTCTGACCCATAAACAACAGGGACCCTTTCCCTGCTCAATGTCATCATCACGTGTTTTCATCGACAAAGATTCCAGCCCACAATCGACTACTTCAATTGTAAGTATTTAATGAGGCAACATGTTCATATCGTATTCGTTTGGATTTGGTATGACCACAAGTACATGTTCAGTTAATGTTAGAACCTTTTTTGGTTTCCGTATTGTATTCTAACCCAGAGATTTCTAAGAAAATGAAAGTATAGGAGGTGATAACTGATAAGGTGAGGCAATGACAAATGGAAAATAAAATATGTATATAAGCTACAAAACAAATCACTTAACAATGTAAATCCCTGAGTGCATAGTCACAATTGATGAAACCATGATTCTGCTTGGTATTATATAGATTGCAGTGATTGCAAAACAAATGCCCTTTTTCATTTGTGTGCTCTAAATGTGGCTGTGAAAACTAACCGGAGTCGCAGAGTAATGAACTTTACCCTCAATATTGTATTGATATTTGTTTTCTCTTATGCACTGGTATCTTGCTAAGATCTTTGTCTACGACAATAACGACCAGGCTGTGTTAGCGGTACTTGGTGATGCAGGCCGTGAGCTAACTGGAAAGCATGCCCCCGGATTGGTTGATAAATACTTTAAGGTAGCTTGCCATAAAATTATTCATCCTTCCCAACTCATTAAACCTTGCTAGACTTTTTCAAAATGTTTGGCTAATGGAGATCTTGGTCCTAACCATGAGATGCATGTCCCACAAACTTTGATCGACACTATTGATCAAACACATAGGTTCAAGGTGAAAGTTTTTGTTTCTCCCGCGGTCCTGCAACCTTTAACAGCCCCAGTTGAAATCCCACTTGCCACCACTTCTAAAGTGCCTCTATTTTCTGCAAGTGATTAGGGTCCGTCGTCCAAAGAGTGGAAAACATGCTAAACTTGAGTAATAGATCATTAACCACTAAAAATTCTCTCTGGCACTAAACCCGAGGCGCCTCTCTTGTTCAGATCTCTACGACGCCGGCAGCGACTTTGCTCGCCGGCGTCGACTTTATCCATCTCCCCTCCTTGTTTTCTTCTCGTTTTCTCCATCTCCGCCGTATACTTTGGTCTGGTTTTCTTAGTCTTCGATCCAGATATGCTCTCCTTGACGGTAATGAATCGTCGTTCGCTTCTAGGCTCGTGCCGCTTGGCTTCAAGCACCGTTACGATGCCCATCTTCTGCTCCGTCGCTCGCTTCTCTGGGGATTCCCGGAAAGCAGTCACCTACAACCGCGTCTGTTACCTCTGCCATTGTGGTGTTGCAACTGTGGCACCTCCGTTTGGTATAACCAAAAGAGACAATGTCTCACTTGTTTTCTTCGCTGCTTCATGTTTCTCAACTGTCAGTCTCCTCCCTACCTCCGGCAATATTTCTGAAGCGTCAAAGTCTCCGATCATGCGAGTGGTCTTGCCAAAGCCGAGGTGGGCTGTACCCATTAGAGTTACATGTTTGGGTAGCCCTCAATCTATCCCACCAAGATCCATATCCTTTCTAATGGATAGTGTGAGTTTGGAATTTTGGATTAGATTGCAAAGGATTTCCGGTGGATTCACTGGGGCCTTTGGTTTGAACTTAATGTCATATCTTTCTTTTGTGAAGAATTTACATGTGGGTTTATCGGTTTGGTACTTGTTCCTAAGTCCATCCGCCTCCTCCATTGAGGAGTCGACCTTGTCATCATATGGCCTCTTTGTGAAAGGAGTGTTCTCGGACTTGTTGCCGAGCTCTATCTTCAGTTTCTTCATCAGTTTGTCTTCTTATGTAGCGGGCTCTACGGGTCCAGAAGAAGCAATCGGGATTACTTATGTTTTTCTCGTAGGTGAAGACTGGCTTTCAACGTCACTTTTTGTGACTAACTCTCTGTTATCCGACTTTGTCGGGAATGCTACATCGACGCATCCAAGTTCCATCTTGGTTTCACTGTCATCTTCTTATGAAGAACTATCCTTTATAATCTATCTTGTTGCAGTTTATCTTTTCAATCAAAGAGGATGTACAATTCCCTCTATCTTTTGTAGTTCCACAAGTTAAAATTCTAATGAAATAAGTTGTGTTCCAAAAAAAAGATCATTAACCACTATCTTATATACTGCACTCATGGATAGGAGTGTAAATTATCTTTTCGTTTTTAATTCTGACATTTTACTAAGTTTTCTCTATATATTTAAGTATGGCTTTACATTACATTTTTTTGGGTACAAGCTTTACATTACACATTGCAAGCGGATGGCTTATTTGGTATACCTTTAATGTTACAACTTCTGATAATCTGATGAATGTATGCTATCAAAGGACCATTTTTGTGTATTTAAATCATTTCACAAAGTTCTCCTCTATAGTTACTTCTTAAAACTCTCATTTCCTACTAGCTAGCAATAGTTGCGCCATCATAACATTAATATAGGGGACCATTATTTATCTGTGTATTTTACATGATCTATAAATTATTAAAATTGTACATTTATAAAATTATAAACAGGTTCAACATACATTTTAAATTGATTTATAAAATTTTAAAAAATGTAAAAAATGATTTTATATACCTTTCTAAAATATATATAGACTCTTATGAATAAGTTCAAGAAATAATTTGATACTACTTCAAGCTCTGCTACTTCTTTGTATTTATTGGCAATCAGTTTTTCAAGTGCTTGATAACTAATCCCAAAATATTATATAATAATGCCATAACAGTGATTAGTGGAAGAGTAACATATCTTATAAGTATCCAAAAAAACACGAAATATGCTTAAACTATCACACTTTTAATTTTTTTTTTTAAAAACGTTGAATATTATTTTTCATGTTAACCACATTTACCTTTGATTTTTAAAAAGTAGATACACACTTATATCATTAAGGCTAAAATAATCTAGACTAAATTTTATATTTGAGTGGTAGAATTTTTGAAGGTGAGATTTAAGATTTTAAAAAGTAAACAAAAATAGTTAAAATTTCAAGTATTTTTTTAAATAGTGTCAAAAATATTTTTTGAATTTCAATATAAAATTTTGAAAAGATCGTCAATAAATTTAACTTTTGGATAAACAGCCCAAATTTAGAAATGTATAATTCAAAAATTGTATAAATTTATTATTATTATTTTTATTATTTATTCAAATACTTATTTATATTTATATAATTATAAAGTAATGATAGAAAAATTGTTTGAATCTTAATTGAAATTTCATATTTTACGTATTTGTGAAATATCCATTAATAACTGTAAACACGAAAATGGTGCAAAAATGAGATATAAAAACTGACTTTGATTTTTAGTTTCAGTCAATAAATTAAGATTGTTATTATCCAACAAAAAATAACTTATCCGCGCGTAGTGCGGAAAATACTGTAGTGTATTTAATACTTATTGCAGTTGTGACGTGTGTATGTCCCTGAGGTCTTTCTCATGGAAGCCTAAAGTCGGATAAAAAAAATTATCATTTAAGAATACAATTGAGGAACTGAAGTCACGGTATATCACATGCCCAAACAAATATACCACACACTTCACTAAATGTTTCTGAATCCACCACACATTTTCTCCTCAAGAGATCGCAATACGGTTCAGAAAACGTCATTTACATAAATATTCAAAAAATCCCCATGGATAAGAATAATATGCTAACTTTGAACCAAAAAAAAGAGAGAATAATATGCTAACAGTTACCGCAGATGCGGGAGATATAATTATAGGTTTCCCGAAGGTTTCTCTGGTTTCACACCAGATGGCGCAGGAGGATTCAGATTTTGTGTAAGACTAACTGTTGGAATACACAGATGATTGTGATGATATTTTCTTAAATATTTAAAATGAGACTTACTCTTGGTTTGGAGCTGGAGTTTGAGTCAAAACTGCTGACATTTCAAAATTGTCCAATGAAATACATTGTGCAACTAATAGCCTTCAAATATAGAACAAAAAATATTTTTTTTTAATGAGAAAATCTTCGAGCATAAGTTACAAAAATATAGATTTCTCCCGACCCTCAAACAAAAAAATCCCTGAAAACCTCTTTAGATATGGATAATCTGGTTTGTCTTCAAACTGCAATGGTCCTACCTAGAGAAAGTATGATGTGAACTCAGATGGAAATGATTTTTAGTGAACCTGCCAACGGAGAAGATGATTGTATATATGAATGGAATTTTTTGGTTAGCGACTATTCTACTACTTTTAAGACAACATCTTTGAATAATTCCACACAAGTTCTCAATACAACTGTAAACAAATCAGTAACTATTACCTCAACATGTGTAAGCCTTCTTTTTCCTTTCACTGATCTTGCAATAATTCAGATTTCTGGTACCTGCCCGAAGGCCTTGCCAAGGAAGATTACGTAGAGAAATCAAAGGTAAGGAGGTAAATATATCAAAATGGAAGTAAATAAAATATATTGGATAAAGTAAGGATGAAAACATGGTGATTATTCATGATTCTGAATCGATACTTAATTCTATGCTACTCTTCTTTGGAGGCCACTCTTGAGTAGTTTTAGGATTAGAAGTTGAGCAATACTTTCAAAAGACACTAAAAGTTTTTTTTTTCCACCAAAAAAACCTTCAAAAAAAATGATCAATTTTTTTTTTTTTAAAAAGATAAAAAGTGTTATAAACCAGATGATTGTGGATGCAATAACCATTGGATTAGACAGAACCGGATCTGACCGACCCGAAAGGAATCTCACTCGGCCAAAAGGAATATACCATCGATGGATGGATAAGGATAGACCAAGACTTTTCCTTTTCTTAGTTTGATAAGGTTTACCTTTTCTATGTCTATCTAGGAATATGTTATATTACCATTTATCTATTGTAAGCTCCCTATATATAAATGGCACATTCGATGGTCAATAATAATAAAGACAAGTTCCCCCATTACTTTCTTAACACGTTATCAGCACAATACGTCTCTCATAAACCCTAAGCTAATACTCAGCCGCCTAAAACCCTAATCCTATAAAACACCATCGATTCAACCTCATCACCTAAAGCTTCCTGCATCAAAAGTGGTTCGATCTCTCTTTCTAATCGGATTATCCGTGACACATCCCAACCGGCACAACCATCCGCGATAAGAACCATCCTTACCCGCGATACGCGAACCACCCACGTAAACCTTACCCGCGTAAGGACTGAATCTGCGACAAGCTCCATACGTACCCGCGTACGTCCCAGACCTAATCCGCGACAGCCGATAAAGGTTCAGCAGCCGATACACCACCCGATACACACGGGACTCACCAAATGCAATCACCACCCATAAACAGCTGATTCACCACCCGATAGAGGTTGCTCGACTAATCCACGGACCAACGACCACAAGCACACATCCAACCCACAACCAACACGATCCAGCACCCGAGACACACCGATTGACCACCCGCTAAGGTCCAGGGACACACGACCGGTTCGTACACGACCCGCGACCAACTCAACTCACTCGGTGGTCCATTCCAACCCGATTGGAGGTTAAGGTAAAACCGATAAAACCCTAATTTATAAATTGATCGATAGAACTTTGCTAGGTTTCTGGATTGCTTAGGGAACCTCATCCAGATCATCTAGGATACACATCCATTGCTAGGATTGAATTGGATTGATTGCTTTATTGCTTGCTTGTTTTGATTGATAACCTAGAATCTAATTGCTAGGATTGTTAAAACAAAAAAAATATTTTTTTGGGATATTCCGAGGAACCTTGTTCCTCGGTATATTCCGAGGAACCCTGTTCCTCGGTATATTCCAAGGGAGAGGTTCCTCGGAATATCCCAAAAAAATATTTTTTTTAAAAAAAATTAAATTTTTGAAATTTAAATTCAAAAATATACAATTAAAATTAAAATTAAAATTGAAAACATATTATATAAAATTCAAAGTCGTACAAATAAAAATAAAACATTCAGAGTTTTTGAAAAAAAAAAACTACGGGTTTTGGGAATTCGGGTCTGGCATGCTCGGGAACACCTCGTTCGGGTGCAACCTCCTCATCATCTCCATCATTTGCTCGTTCAGCTTCCTCTGTGCCTCAAAACCCGCCTGTTGAGTCGCCATCTGGGTCTCCAACGCAGATATGCGATCATCTTTGTCCTGCAACTGACCCATAAGTACTTCTAGATCAACAAATGGCGGTGGTGCAGCAGAAGACGGAACCGACCGGGACCGACGACCCAAACCGAACAAACGTCCCTTCTTCTTTGGAACCGACTGAAATAGAAAAGTGCCAAATTTAAATAATAGAAAAGATGAATTGAACTTTAAAAAAAGAACTTACCGATTCAACGATTTCGTTGATCCGAACCCGAGGCAAGTAGGTCGAACCCGTCAAATCGTCATCCTCGGTTTGAAGCTGAGACACTTCGTCTTCCAGCTGAGTGTCGATAAGGGTGACCACATCCTTCACAACACCATCATCAATCTGGCCGGTCTTCTTGTTGGTATACGCCCTCTTCATTAGGGCGAGATCATCAACCGGCTCGCCCTCATTTTCATCCGCCTTGAAAAAAAACATAAATTAAACACACATTAGTAATTAGAAGAAATGCACAAAAATAAAATTTAAAAACTTAAATAATAGAATAAAAAGCGACTAGCTTACCATGCGATCCCCCAGAGTGGCAATAGATTGAGCACCCAAGTTATGCTTGAAGATGCCCTTCCCTTTACGGTCGCTCATGCGGTTGGTGGAGTTGGTGGAAGAAGTTTGTTTCGTCTCATCCTTACTCCAATGCACACCCAACTCCTGCCAGACCGTGGGGTTCATCGACTTTGGTACCTTTTAATAAAAAATAAATTGTTAAATAAATAAAAAAATATTTTATTAAATTAAAAAAAAATTAATAAATAAAAACCAACCTTGTTTATTTCTCACTTCTTCTTCCACTTGTGGATCTGCTTCCCATAGTTCTCCATAACTTTATGGACGAAGTGGTGATAGATATACAAGGTATCATCGGCATTCCAGTTGAATTCTTGCTGAAAATAAAACACTATTAGTAGAAAATTTATATTAAAGATTAAAAATATAAGTAAAAAATTAGAATACTTACCGCAAACTGTTGAAACCATAGATGCTGCTTGTCGACAGGGAAGTCGGTGAAACTCGGATGTCCCTTGTCGAGGGCCGAGTACATCATACGGTTGATCCATGCGCTGATCCCGTTCGAGGATCGGTTGAACCTAATAAAAAGAACAAATTATTAAAAATGAATCAAATTTTAATGAAAAAAAAGGTTTAATTACCATGTTTGACCCCGTCCATGTGGATACGGAGTGAGATAGGGAAGATGGTCACGACCGGGCTGTCGAACAAACTCCGCAACTCTCATCACTCCCGGAGGACCCTCAGGAGCAGGAGCGGGTGCAGCAATGGGAGCGGGAGGAGCATGAGGGGGAGATGTATGGTAGGAGCTGTGGGGCGATACGGAACCCTGAATGGAGTGGCTCCCCGTACCACCACGACTATGACGCTGTCGAGGTCGGCTCTGATCATCATAAGACCTGTATATATATATATTAAAAAAATCCCAAATAATAGTTTTTAATCACAAAAGATGTTTATAGATATTAAAAATGTTTAATTTTTTTAATAATTACAAAAATAGTTTAATAATTTTTTTAAAAATTGTTATTATACATGATTTATATATATAATTACAAAATAGTTTAATAATTACAAAAATAGTTTAATAATTACAAAAATAGTTTTAATATATAAAAATTATAATTTTTTATAAATTGTTATTATACGTGATTTATACATATATATATGTATAAAAATTATTAAAAATTTTAAAAATTGTTATTATACATGATTTATATATATATATGTATAAAAAATTATAAATCGTTTATAAATATAGAAAAAGCATTATAAATATTTTTAAAATTTTAAAAAACGTTTTATTATACATACTTTATTACTGGAAACTTGAAAAACGTTTTTAAAAATCAAAAAACATTTTTAAAAATCAAAAAACGTTTTAAAAATACAAAAATAATTCCAAAAAAAACTAAAACAACAATCAAAACAACAATCCTAACTTAAACTATCCATTCAATCCTAAACTATCCATCAAACAACCTAAAATCCGAAAATCTAATCTAACAAATCCTAAGAAATTGAAAAATACAAGGTTTACATAGATTCTTACATGATTTTAGAAGTGGAGTAGAGATGTGGGGTTGGGTAGTGAACTCGCCGGCGAGAGTTGAGAGAGATCGGAGAGAAATGAGAGAGATGCGGCGGAGAAGAAGAAGAAGAAGTGTTATGTTATGTATTTAAGAATTTCAACGGATACAGGGTCGTCGGAATTCCGTCGGAATCATTAACTTAGGGTTCGCGAAAATTTTCACGCGGATTGGTTTTCCTGGGTAAGTAAAATCTGACGAACAGTACCTTCCTCGGAAAATTCCGAGGAAATTCCGAGGAAATAGGGATTGGGTCTGAAATACATACTCTTCCTCGGAATTTCCTCGGAATTTTCCGAGGAAATTTTGAGGAACTATGGATTCGGTCTGAAAAACACCTAGTTCCTCGGAATTTCCTCGGAAAATTCTGAGGAACAGGGGTTTGGGGTTTCAAAACCTCGATTTTTTTGGCCGTATTTCATTTTTATACAAATGTAATGCATACCATTGAGGATTCTTTGTATAGATGATCATAAACCATGAAATAACAAAATTTCAAAAATAATTGTAAGTATTCCCTTTAACGTTTATTAAAGTGTATAAGTGTTTCTCTTATGTTGTGTGGTTTTCATTCATGCAATCGTAAAAGTGTTTGTTATCGTCTAAAACATCAAATTTTGAATTCATAATCTGGTTAAGACACTTAATGAAGGTTATATACGTGTTAATCAATCCGCAAAACGTTGTTTTCGTTAAAAACCTCTTGTTGCTCAAAATTTCCTCGGAATTTTCAGAGGAAATTCTGAGGAATTTTTAAAAATACATACTCTTCCTCGGAATTTCCTCGGAATTTTCCGAGGAACTAGGGATTGGGTCTGAAAAACACCTAGTTCCTCGGAATTTCCTCGGAAAATTCCGAGGAAATTCCGAGGAAGTGTATTTTATAATCAAATACCGAGGAAATTCCGAGGAAAATCTGAAATCCCTCGGAATTTCCTCGGTATTTCTATATATAAAAAAAAAACTAGTCTATTTCCGAGTCATCATCACCAGATGAATCTGAATCTGGATCTTGGTGAAACTCTCCAATGACTGGTTCATTCTCTGCGTGAACGACGGCTTCCTCTGCGAAGTCGGTTAAATCGACTACAAGGCCACCTTCAACTACATCTTCTGCAGCACTTAAGTTGCCAGATGTGATTGGTTGTAGTGGGTCTTCCAGCTCAGAACTTCCCTGAACTCGGCCTCTCGGGTTGAGTCTTGTAACAGTAACCCATGGATCATCTCTGTTCCTTACCCGGGGGTACTTGATATAACAAACCTGTAACATTTAAAAAATTATTAGTAAAAGTATAAATTATGATCAATCATTCTGAATAATTAACATTTACTTGCCTGATCGGCCTGAGAAGCAAGAATGAAAGGATCATAATATTGCAGCTTTCGCCTCGAATGTACTGATGTAACACCAAATGCATCTGTTCTCACACCTCGATCTGGAGTGTTGTCGTGCCAATCACAATAGAAAACCATACAGCGCAATCCAAGCATGCCCAAATACTTGATTTCCATAATCTCATGTATGTGTCCGTAGTATACATCATCTCCTGATACAGAACAAACACTAGCATCATAGGTCGTACGCGAACGTCTCCTCTTTTCAGTTGTGAATGCATATCCTCGAGTACAAAATCTCGGATATGACTTCACAACATAGTTTGGTCCAACCACCATCTCACGTATCCAATCGTCATATGTTTCACCTCTGGCCAAACCAGCAGACACCTATTAATAGCACATATATAATGAATTAGTATAAATATGTGATAAATGATATTTTAATTTGTAAAAATATGTGTTAAATGATATTTTAATTTCTTAAGGCACTCACATAAGTAAACATCCATCCATCAAATTCTCTCTGCTTAATTTCTTCTAGTTCCTCCTCTGTGGCGTATTTATATTCGAACCGCTTATCTGCCATGAAAATCCTGTACATGTGATGACAATAATGTTTTTAAAAAGGTATAAATGTTAATTTGTTAAAATAAAAATTTGTAAGATAATAAACTTACCTCTCATATTGAAGAACATCTTCGCAGTTGGTGAGCAAATATGTTTGCAAATGACTTCGCTCCTGCTCAGTAAGTCGACGGTCCTTTGGTTTTCCGCTAAGTCGTCCAACATCCGTGAAAATATCTGGAACCTTAACATGATATGTTGCCCGTTCGCCTCTATCATCATGCCGAGCAGGTCTTCTGTTTTTGGTCTGAACTCCTGCTGGAAAGTAGTACTCGGCAAAGTTTGAAATTTCTTCATTGATCATCTGTGCGACTATAGAACCTTCCACCCTACTTAAATTTTTCACCTTCTTCTTTAAATGGAACATATACCGCTCATACAGATACATCCATCTATACTGCACATGACCACCAAGTTCTAATTCTCTTACCAGGTGAATAACAAGATGCTCCATAACATCAAAAAATGAGGGAGGAAATATCTTCTCAAGGTTGCACTGAATCACGGCTATGTTAGTCTTCAGATTTTCAATACCTTCAAGAGTCACTGATCTGGTGCATAAATCGCGGAAGAAAGCACTTATCCCTGCAATTGCTTCATGAACATTTCGTGTTAATAGTTCCTTGAAGGCAAACGGAAGGAGGCGCTGCATCAACACATGGCAATCGTGACTTTTCAAGCCAATAAACTTTCCTTCCATTCTGTCGATACAGTTACGCAAATTAGATGCGTAACCGTCTGGAAACTCCACATCGTTTGAAATCCAATCAAAGAAGGCATTTTTTCCCTCTGCATCAAGTCGGTATATGGGAAAAGGAGCCCTACCATTCCCATCAACATGAAGTTCTGAACGAGCACATATATCGACTAAATCCAGTCTTGACTTCAAATTATCCTTTGTTTTACCTTGAGCGTTAAGGATCGTGTTCATGAGATTATCAAAAAATTTCTTCTCAATATGCATGACATCTAAATTATGCCTTAGCAGATGATCCTCCCAGTATGGCAGATCCCAGAAAATATTTTTTTTTTTGTGTCAGTTATGTAGTTCTCCAACAGCATCTACCGGAAAATTCTCATGTCCACCGACGTCTGGCGTCCTTGCTGCACCAAAATCTCTTAGTTGTGTCTTCAAACCTAACCCACTAACTTCTTCAGGTGGACCATCAAACACCTGCTTGTTCTTCCTAAACAAAGTCTTACTCCGACGGTATGGATGATCAGGTGGTAGGAATCGTCTGTGACAGTCAAACCAACACGTTTTTCTTTCGTTCTTTAGTTGGAAAGCATCTGTGTCATCTTGACAATATGGACATGATAGTCTCCCATGCGTTGTCCATCCAGATAACATACCATATGCTGGAAAATCACTTATTGTCCACATTAGTACTGCCCGCATTTGAAAGTTCTCTTTACACGAAATATCGTATGTTTCAGCACCTTCAGCCCATAGTTGTTGCAACTCATATATTAGTGGCTGAAGAAACGCATCAAGTGATCTCTTAGGATGCTCTGGTCCGGGAACGAGAATGGAGAGAAACAAAAACTCTCGTCGCAAGCACAAGTTTGGGGGTAAGTTGTATGGTGTAACAATGACTGGCCATAGAGAATATTGTCTTCCACTCTTCCCATACGGGCTGAAACCATCAGTACATAATCCAAGGTAGACATTTCTTCTCTCATACGCAAAGTTAGGATACTTTGATTGGAAATGCTTCCACGCTTTTGCATCTGAAGGATTTCTAATCTCACCATCTGTTGAGTGCTCCGCATGCCATCTCATTCGTTGCGCTGTGCGTTCCGAAAGATACAACCTCTGCAACCTTTCCGTCAAAGGCAAATACCACATCCTCTTATATGGCACTGGAACTCTTCCACTCGTATCTTTATAACGAGGCTTCCCACAAAATTTGCATGTAATCCGCTGGTCATCCGCCCTCCAATAAATCATGCAGTTATCGCTGCATACATCTATTACTTGATAAGATAAACCAACACAAGCTACGAGTTTTTGAACCTCGTAGTATGAACCTGGAGCTACATTATCCTCAGGTAGAATATCTTTAACAAAATCAGCTATCGCATCCACACAATCTTCAGCCAAGTTATAATCTGTTTTAATGCCCATCAGTCTTGTAGCAGATGATAAAGCTGAATGACCATCTCTGCAACCTTCGTACAATGGTTGCTTTTCAGCATCCAACATATCATAAAATCTCCTAGCTTCTGCATTGGGTAAATCTTCCCCTCTAAAATGATCATTTACCATATGCTCAGTACCTACACCATAATCTACATCCGTTCTAATAGGTTCTTCTAATCTAACCGCCAGCTGAGGTTCGCTAGTACTACCAAGTTCATAATTAGTTTCCCCATGATGATACCAAATTTTGTAACTTCGTGTAAACCCACTCAAATATAGATGAGTCCAAACATCCCACTCTTTAATAACTTTTCTATTTTTACAATTAGAGCAAGGACATCTTAACTTACCTGTTTCTGCTTCCGGTTGTCGGCAAACTAACCCCATGAATTCGGTTATACCTCGTTGGTATTCTTCCGTAAGCAATCTCGTGTCCGGATCCAAATGAGGTCGATCGATCCAAGAACGAAAATAATTTGAAGAAGACATGTTTTTTTGAAACCAAATTCGTGATAGTATGAGTGAAGAAGAAGAAATGGAGTGGAATGAAGAGGAAGAGGGGTGGCTGAATTTATAGATGAAATCCTGCCGACATACTGAGGAAATTCTGAAGAAATTCCGAGGAGAACCGACACTTCCTCGGAATTTCCTCGGAATTTTTAAAATCCCCCAACGGCTCTCTAACGGCTACAAAAAGTCCTCGGAATTTTTGAAATAACCGTTGGTTTTTTTCCGACGAACCCAGTTTCCTCGGTATTCCCTCAGAATATACCGAGGAAGTTTGTCTTCCTCGGAATTTCCTCAGAAAATTCCAAGGAAATATCGAGGAAACCACATTTCTTGGTTTCCTCGGCATTTCCTCAGTTTTTCATCAGAAAATTCCGAGGAACTCAGTTTCCCTCGGTATGTCCCTCAAAATAATGATGTTTTCTTTTAGTGAAAGCACATAGTATTATTATATAGATCTAAGGGCTTCAGATCCTATAATGACCTATTGTCATACCTTTTGGCAAATCAGCAAAGAAAGCAGAAAACCAAAGATGCCATCAGCAAATTTGATAAAATTATGAAAGAATATAATGAGATGAGACTCCTTGAAGCCAATAAGGCTAGAGATGATAAAGATAAAGCTGATGAAGCCGCATGAAAAAATATGGATTGTGAGGCTGGCTTATACATTGACTAAAGAAAAGAAATTTCGCCATTCTAACTTCATGTTTTGTTTTGATTTGCTTGTCATTTACAAATTTATAGAAATAATAAAATTAATTATCTTGTTTGCTTTGCATGATGATTTCTTGATTGATAAATAACAACATAAGGATAATCAATATTATAAGACCACGAAAATTACAAAAGGCATTGCCTAAAGGGCACAAATTTATTCACCCAAATGAAAGACCCATTGAGTTATAAAGAAGTTATAAAGACTTGAGTATGAATGGTTTCCACATTGAACCAATGGGCAAAGGAAACATATGTTCCTTTCAGATTAAAATCGTCTAAAGCCTTATAAGAAAGTGGTCAAGACTATACCTATATACTATACTGATCTAGACTATGCCAAGGATCAGTATGATAAATGCAAAGGCCATGGTGGCTCCTATAACCCACGAAATTATTACACTTAATGGCATTGACTGGATTAGCCATCCAAGTCCAAACATGATGCAAAGAAAGATATTACAAAAGGCACAAAGAGTTATCCCATAAAATCTCACGTTTACACAAGGGAAACTCATTAGGCTCTATTGTCCCATAAAGCCACGTGATGATTATAGTATGTCCATGAGGGGAAGTGATGACAAACCGTGGTCCATGACCATACTACAATCACGTGTGACATGGTTTATAACCATAATGCACTTGGCCAAATTCTAGTGCTTGAGGACACATGAATTTACATGTTTAAAGATTAAAATGCATTAGGCCATATAAGTGTGCATAGATATTCTCATCTGAGATTAAGGGTCATAATCCAGACACATACATAAACCTTATCAAGATAATCTGAATATACCACCACAAACATATGTGCCATTTAAAATAGAACCTCAGAAGAGGATTGAGGATGAGAATATATGTTGGATTAAAATACATTTTTCTCCACGATTTTAATATGTCTTGAGCCAAACATGGGTGATTTAATTAGTGGCCAAGAACACAGATTACAAGTGATAAGTAATATGATCATCCAACATTGAAATGAGAAAGTTATAAGCTGGTAAAAAGAAAAAAAAATGGTATTAACCATCATTGTGTTGGCAAGATCCTGAGACTAGTAAATAAAAGACGTCCAAATGATATAAAAGCTAACATAACTAAATGCCAGACACATTGATCTGAAAAATCATACCAGCTTGCACCAATGAATTTGTTGTCCTAGAAGAGACATAATAAAGTTGCTACAGAGTCTATATAAAGATAGACCAATATGTTCCATAAGATAAAGGAACCTCGGAAGGATAAGTGAAAATGGTGCATAGAAATGATAAATTCCCGAGGTCATAAAAGAAAACCATTCCCAGACATAGAAAATGGTCGACCACAATATAAGATACCATACAATGGAATTTGGGACGCCAAAATCCATGGTACTTAAAGGTGATTTGGGACGCCAAACACCAAGGTATTAAAAGTCATAAGATTGCAATCAACTATGTTATGTCTGGAATACAATGGAACGCAGAAATGGGTATCAATATCAATGATATAAGACTGTGCATACAAAGTACCACTTAAACATAAAACGAAGATCATGAACCCACGTGTGAGTACTCATAAATCATGATTTATGAATCATAAAGATAAGGTTATAAGGTTCAAAAAAAAACGTGTGGTTTGAAAAGATTTAAAGAACCTATTGAATTGATGGACGTATTGGCCATAGAACGCCATCCGATAAACCAGTGAATAAGTCCTGTGAGAGTAAAAGAAATTGTGAGATATGAGATATAATAGAAAGGACACGTGATCTAAGGTCTATATATCTCTACTTAAAAACATTTAAAGAATGGCTTGATTACACAAGGTTACTCACAGAGACCAAGGAACAGATTATAAAATGATATAAGATATGTGGTGAAGGCTACTACAATTTGAAAATGATAATGTCTGGAAAGAAATGATGATGTAGTAAGCAATATATTAATCACTGGATAAAGGTACTAAAGGTACCATAAAGGTGAGAAAAGAAATTCTCAAAGAATGGTTTTGTTCCTTAACCGTCTATGAACTGATGCAATGCAGCTGCATATGATATAATATTATTAACCAAAAGATAATCAGTGAAAGAGTTCTACAAAAACCATCAAATCAGTTCATGTATTATGAAAATGAAATTCCTTGTGTTTATAAACCAACTTAAAGAAAAGTTGATTGGTTCCAAAACGATACAAGTTATCGATCGATTCTTGGACAAGTTATGATCATGATATTTGGATCATAAGATCGTGGTCCATATGGTTTATGGTTGGTCCATAACTAAGAACATATTGGAAAGAAATATGAGATGATTGTAAAGAATGTGGATTCCATCGATACCGACTATAGCAGGCTATAACAGCTGCGGTCGAGGGCATCGGTATAAGTATGGTCGAACATACAGCCATGATGACTAACATGGTTGAGGTACCTATGGTCGAACTAAATACGGTCGCAGTAAACCTTAAAGGTCAGGAAAGCAACAAGTATGGCCATGGAAATGTAATAGGTCGTGACGTATTCACTGAGGCTAAATGGGATCCCACAATGCCAACCATGACGGCCGTAAGGGTCGTGGTCGAGAGAAAATTGCATGGTCGTGATCGACCATACGACTGCAGTAAAATTTGTTCAAGGTCCCTATAGCCAAGTTAATTACGGCCAGGGAAACCTCATGGACGACCATATGATCAAATGAATTAAGATCAGAGAAACCAAAGTAGTTTATCATACGGCCACAAGCATACATACGGACTAAGGCCCATACGACCAAAAGAGTATGGTCGAGGCACTGTCGATAAAATGGCTAGACCATAATGGTCGATATAATTATGAACGACCATATGACCATACAAAACACATAATGCTCAAGAAAGGAATCATTATGGTCGTGGTTAAGAAAGAGGTCGTGAAATACAAGACCCGACCACGAATGGCCTGGTCGTTGGCCATAGATACCATATAAGCTAACCATTGATAAAATGGATGACCAGATCTATATCAAATGGATATATTGATCATAACCATGATCCATCAGCATGCATGTAAGTATGCATAAGTTTAACTAATGGTAATCATAAACTTATATTTCGTTATTTATTTACAAGAAACGAAAAGTTTAAAGTTTGTTTACACTAACCAAACTAACCAACCCAAAGAAGGGAAAATTGGTTTTGCAGATGAAAATTTTGTCTGATCATAAACAGGTTATGAATTTACTCATGGAGGCATTACAACCTCATGAAGGTCACTGAAACAAACCAAGGCCGCAGATGTCATTCAACCATCCGAAAATGTTGGCATCCATGAAGTAGGCAAGGCCGCAAGTAACATCATCAACCGTCCAGAAGTATTGATTACACATGATACAAGTGGATAACCCGGTCGATGAATCAAAGAGTTACAATGGATGATGATAGCATAGATGGTCGATAGTGATTCACCAATGGAGGGAAGTGTCGACCATTATCCCTAAAGGCGATGCATAGTTCAACTGAAGGATGATACAATCCGTGACTGGTCATGTAACACACTTGAAGATGGTTTCTCAAAGGCCATAGACCAGAATATGGTAAAGAAGACAAGAACAAAGAAGTGCAAGTACGGTCAAGTGATAAGCTCAACCGATTTTCAACCAACCTCTACTCTCAGATAATGGTACACGAGATAGAAATGAGAAGACTGATCTATAGTGGTGCATTCATCAGGGGGAGTAATACGGTTGTACTCTTTTTCCTGTCTATGGCTTCCCTTTTTTACCACATTGGGTTTTGGGTTTACCATAGAAAGGTTTTAACGAGGCAACATACCAAACGAATTATGAGCTCAATATGGTTATAACATCCAAGGGGGAGTGTTATAAACCAGATGATTGTGGATGCAATAACCATTAGATTAGACAGAACCGGATCCGACCATGGATAGGATCGGACCGACCCAAAAAGAATCTCACTCGGCCAAAAGAAATATACCATCGATGGATGGATAATGATAGACCAAGACTTTTCCTTTTCTTAGTTTGATAAGGTTTACCTTTTCTATGTCTATCTAGAAATATGTTATATTACCATTTATCTATTGTAAGCTCCCTATATATAAAGGGCACATTCGATGGTCAATAATAATCAGACAAGTTCCCCCATTACTTTCTTAACAAAAAGATTTTTATACTGTTACTATATATATATATATATATATATATACAAATAATTATTAAAAAAATAATCCCCTCTCTCTTTTTTTTTAAATTTCGAATAATAAGTTTTGAATTTGATTTTTTTTTTCTTTTTCTTTTTTTTTGATTTTTTGAATTATTTTTATAATTTTTTATTTCGAAATATGAAATTACTTTTGAAACTGTTTTCAAAATTTCTAATTAAAAAAAAATCCTAAACCCCATCCCCACCAAACCTACTTAAATCTAAAACTAAGTTTAGATTAGTTAACCCATGCAACATTTATAATAAAACTTATTTATTGCTATTCTAAAAAATTTCTCCATATTAGACATATATGCTTTTAAGATTCTCTTAATTTATATATCTTGTTACTATTTAGATTGGTTAAAAGAGGAAGCTCTTGTCTTCTATAAAAGAGATTGATTATGTAGTATGGTTCTTCTGTGAATGCAAATTCTGATCCAATTAAAAAATAAAAAAAGTGGATGGGGATATGAACGATATTGTTATCTCAAGCAATTATGGAAATTCATCTTTGAATAAGGAACCAGAAGCTATGACTTTACCTCTCGGTACTGCACCCTTGAAGAGCAGCAAACAAAGCTCAACCTCTGCAAAATTCTCTTCTACAGTAACCTCTCTTGATAAAGAGAAACCATCTGGTGTATCTAATAATGAGAAACCTTGGTCTGGCACTCTAGCGTAGTAGCCTCCTGTATAGATCTTCCTTATACACCATCTTATATTATAACCTATGCAAAGAATACTTTTGATCATGTAACTTCTGCTGCAAATCCAAGTAATTCTCCTGCTGGTGCAGTTTGGTCAGACTCACAACCATACTAAAGCACCTCAAACATAAGGTATAAAGATAAAGGAGTACACAGAAACATAAGAGAAAACACATGAAAAGTCTAGTAGTGATACTAATGCACATTTGAGGGATAAAAAGAAGTCATTAAAAACATAGCATGTTAGATAAAGGGCATTGTTAGAAATACCATGTTTCTTCGCTTTTAAACTTGATTTTGTGGATTGTGCTATCTTGATTCTCGATTCCCATTACATGGAAGCCAAAAATTAAAAATTATCTAGTAGAACTTGTTAATTATTTTCCTTACGAGATTGATAGTGGGTATTAGTGAGAGAAAGTTGACAATTTACTTTGTAGAGAAGAGTTGGTTATCAGTATCTAGTTAAGGGCTGCCAGTGTACATAAACATAGAGATGAAATGAAACTATATACTCCCTCCGTTTTTAAATACTTGAAGTTTTAGTAAAGAACCGTCTATTAAAAAACTTGATTACTAATTTAAAAATATGATTAAAATATAGATTAAAAACTATTAACCAATTATAAAATAGAATAGAAATATATTATTGGTTACACAGTTTTTGATAAAGTTAAAAATTGCATTGGAATATGAAAACATCATCTATTTTAAAACATCAAAAACTTACTTAAATATCATCTATTTTGAAATAGAAGGAGTATTAAAATATAAACATAGAGACGAAAGGAGAGATGGTTTGTCCTAGGCCTGGGCATTCGGGTCCTCGGGTCGGGTTCGAGTCGGGTTCTGTCGGGTCCGGGTCCTTCGGGTCCGGAAAATTTAGACCCATATAGGTACCTGTAATTTTTCGGGTCGGTTCCGGGTCTATAATTTCAATACCTGTAAAACACCCGTAATTTTTCGGGTCCATAACGGGTCCGGATCGGGTTCGGGTATTTAGAATCTGAAAAATACATGGCATATCCAGACTCACTCAAATTTAATTAATATTTATCATATATATCTAAATATTTATAAAATAGCTTAAATTAAACTATTAATAATTAACATAAATCATTTGAAACTCTAAATTTTATATTTTATATTTTAAAGCTTCATATTACTTAAAAATGTTACAAAATAATAATAAATATTGTTAACAAAAGATATTTCAACTAAATAAAATATAATATATATATATATAAAACATAACACAAAAAATCATAGTTCTAATATACATGTTTTTAAGTCGGGTACAAATCGGTTCTTGTTGGATCGGGTCTATTCGGATCGGTTCTTTTCGAGTTCGGGTCTATTCGGGTCGGTTCTCTTCGGGTCCGGGTCTATTCGGGTAAAAAAAATTTAGATCCAAAAGGTACTTGTAAACTTTCGGTTCGGGTTCGAGTCGAGTATTTTCAGACCGGGTCCGGGTCGGGTCTTCGGGTCCAGGTTAAAATGCCCAGGCCTTCAATACATAGGTTTTTGGATTAGTTGAAGGAACTTGAAGATTTGTGAATTATTTTTAATTAATTAAAAAAATTACTCTTGAAGAGCGTGGACAAAGTGGGCAACTAATGATATTTGCTAATTATGTGTTTCCGAAAATATATATTTTTTGTTTTAAATCTCATATAACAAAACAACAATAATAGCCTAAGGGTGGAAAAGTCAAATCGATGCTCTCTTATTTTTTTTAGAGCAGGATTAACCGGAGTCTTTTAAGGTGGAGTTCTTAGTTTTTCTAAGAGACGTATCTTAGCTTTTAACTAAGAAAATCTAAGAACCGTCTCTTAAATAAGAACCATAAGAGCCGTCTCTTAGCGGAAAAAATGCAAAAAAAAAAAAAAAATTAAAAAGACAAATTTTACGTTAAGAACCCCACTTTAAGAGACCCGGATTAATCATGGCCTTAGTTGGCCTAATTCATTAATTTTATGTCAATGGACATTGCATGTGATATATATTCTATTAAAATAGAAGTCATGACTCATTTCATGTGTGATTTTTTTATTTGTACCACCACTAGAAAACTTTAATAAATGTATTTCATTAAAATTAATGACAAAATATTTGTAACTATTTTAATCATAATATCTTTTGATATCTTTTTATTTTAAATATAAATATATATTAAAAATCATAACAAATATTTTGAAAAAGATTTTAGCAAGATCTCAACATTAAATATATGTAACTATTTAATTAATTTCGAATTATATTTTATAAAATGAAAAAATAAAAATCCTGTACTTTTATAAAATGAAAAATAAAAATTCTATACTTATATATATATATACAATAATATATCATCTAAATAAACATAAAAATTTGTTAAACGGTAATCTAACTTTGAAATCCGGATCAAAATTTAGTAGATATTAAATATAAAATAATTTTGAAATGATTTTTCATATATATTTTAATTTATTTAGTAATCAAATTTGAATTCAATAATATAAAATATAAAATATAAAATGTAAACTATAAAAGTATTGTCTTTGTAATAGTTATATAAATATTTAAATATATGAGTAACATTATAATTATATTACAAAGTTATGGTTTATATAATAAAGTTTATCAATAACTTATTATAATTTGTGGTTATATATTATTTAATTTTATAATAATGTTTGAATTTATTATAATATTATTGGTCATGTGAGTTTTCTTTTTATACTCAAGTTATAGTTTATATAATAAATTATCTATACTTAATATAATTTTGTGTTATATATTATCTAACATTATAATAATGTTTATGTGGCTTATACTATTATTACTATAAATTTTTATAAATTTGTATTTTTGTAGCAAAATTTATTTTAAAAATTTATAATATAACAATACTATTTTACAAAAATTTTTGTTTTATTTTTAAATTTAAAATATATGAAAATTAAATTGCACCTATATGATAGATGAGTAAAATTTTGGCATATATACATTAATATATTATCTGAATAAACACAAAATTTTTTTAAACGGTAATCTAACTTTGTATAAATTAAATATAAAGTAATTTAAAATATAAATTTACGTATATATTATTTTATTTAATAATCATATACAAATCCAATAAAATAAATATATATAATAAGAAATGGATTGAAACATTTGATATTAATATAAACATAAAATTAACATATATATATATATATATATATATATTATCTAAATAAACATTAAAATTTTACTAAATGGTAATATAACTTTGAAACCCAAATCAAAATTTAATATAATTTAAATATAAAATAATTTTAGAATATGATTTTCATGTATATGTTAACATGTATAATATAAAATTATTATGTTTATAATAGTTATATAAACATTTAAATATATGAATAATGTTACTAATGATGTAAAAAAAATATCTATGTATATAAAAATGAAAACAAAACCCGCGCGGTTGCGCGGGTCAAATTCTAGTCGGATTTTAAAACATCGAGGCGCAAACAAAAGGTTTCATTACAATATAATCAGATAATCTTAAAGTCAAATATGAGGATGAATGACTCGGATCTTCATCGCCACGTGCCAAGCTTCAACAACAACAATGATACACTTGTTATAACCTGCGTTTCACAAGCAGAACATCAATCTCCGGTAGCCGTGAAGTTTCTCTGACACGAGCTTCTCCGCAATCGCTCCTCCATTCCTTTTGTTTCTTCTTTACTTCGAAGAGGTGGTACCTTGTCGACATGGATCTATGCTCCTTTTTCACCGATATCAACTTTAGTAGCTTCTCTGACAACATGTTCCTCTCTCTTATCATGCTTCATCAGCCAGCCATGAAGAGCGCACCACCATCTCCGATGATATTAAAACCGGAGATCTTCCCTCCCCACTAAAGATTGACGAATCAAGAGGCATAAAATTATCTCCAAAGAGCATGATAGATTTTGCTGGACAGAGATCGGCTAGGAATAATTATGATAACACAGAGAAACCACCACAAAGTCTGATCAAAGTTAAGAAAACTTTATTTTTATCAACCCAAAAACGAAAGAAAGAGATGAGCATGAATATCAACTTCGAGTTGGGGAAGGACACAACAAAAAGAAATAAAACAAATCGATCTAAATATACCGAAATATCAAACATTCTTCATCTCTTCCAAAAATTTTAGAGTGAAACACAGTAGAGAGAAGAAACAAAAAGGTAAATTTATTATACATGATACGCCCCAGTTCGAGCACCGACCTGCTTGGGTCATAGACACAGCCCAAAGTGGTGATCTTGTCAACCAGCTCGACCCAACCAAGGTTTCTCCACCAGGTCATGCTGATCACACCGACCGAGCCACACGTTCTGTCCACTGTATTGACCCGCGTACGTCCAAAATGGAGCTTCGGCTGGAGCCATGACCAGGAGACCGAACTGACCATACCAGAGCTCATCTTTCCCGACCAACTTGACATTCGAAGACCCACGGTCAAGCCAGACTTAGCTTGGGTCGTGAGGAAACCGAAGACGGGCATGCATTCTCATCCGCCGGACCATCTGGACAGTCCCGCATGCGTCCTTATCTTTACCCCGTGCATCCATCTCGTTCGGATGCATCTGGACGCTTGGACGAACCTTGACCAGGCTGTCTCAAAATCATCACTTTGACTGGTCTTCATCATTTTCCGCAACTTTGACCAAGACTGCATCAATTTCTACAACTTTGACTCTCTAATAATTATCTAGTCAAATGTTGTATTTTCTAGACATTATTTTCCGCATTTTCTTTATTGCTTTCTTTGACTACATCTAGTATAAATATGTAATCTCTACAATGAATAAAATTAGTTCATTTTGGTTTCATTTTTGTTTCTTCTCTGAGTGAGAGAGAGAGAGTTCTTTAGCTAGTTCATCGGTTTGAACCGGCTTGTTGATTTGGTGGTCAACCAATCATCTTTGTGTGTTATTTGGTGGTTAGCCAACACACTACAACCGTTCTTAGGTGGTTAGCCTTAGATCGTGGGTATATCAAGAGTCATTCCGCACCTCTTGACGATCCTATCAATCCATCCCAGTTCCAGAAGTGCCTTCGCATTCTCGGTTCATATCCAACACCCGGCGAAAGCCATCCTTCCGATTTTGGGCGTATTATTTGGTTTCAGAACCACTTTGGCTGGTTTGTTTTCATTCTTCTTTTCATCTTCTCATCTATTCATCATTTTCTTTTCTTATTTCTTTTTGGATCCGGGCTGTTCCTTTACTCCCTTATGATCGCCATTTAAAAAAAAAAAAAGAGAATGATTTAAAAAAAAAAAGAGTAAAAGTTTTGGCTTGAATCACTTCTGAAGAGAAATCCAGGGGGAGTGGTGGAAGAGAAAGCCTGCTGGCCGAGGAGAAATCCGGCCTTAGGACAGTTAAGGCGGATCCACACACAAAAATAAAAAAAAATCTCTTCATCTTTCTTTCTCTTTTCTTTTTCCCACAAAGTTGTTTGGGTTTTTGATTGCTGATTTTGACTGCCTATCATCCTTTGAACCAGTGGAAAGAACTCTGAGTGATCACTAAAAATCGAGAGCTAAACACTTTGAGAGTGTGAGGATTTTATTTGCTAACTTGGTTGTTAAGTGTTTTCAGGATGTTTGGACTTCTCAAGAAATCAAAACCACAACAAGACGTCTACTTTCCTTTTAAAACTGTTTTTGAAAAACTGCAATTGATTTTTGATAAGAAACAGTTTGCTTCTAATGAGTTTGATTTTGTGCAGAAACAAAGGGAGAGACAAAACAGGTCCAATGATGATGAGAAGAGGGTCAGAAGTGGTGATCGTCCCTTCATCAAAGCCAAGAGAAGAAACCGTGAGGTGCTAGATCAAAACGAACTTCAGACTTATGCCAGCTTGGAGAAAATGTTGCATAAGGCAATTCATGCTATCCGGCAACTCAAAAGGAAGGGAAACACCAACACTTCTTCAGCACCAAAACAACAATGTAAGTCTTCTTATCTTTCAAATTCTGATTTGAAAACTAATGAGATTTCTTTTGATAAAAGCAAAGCTGTGAAACCCACAAGCAAAGCTCATTCTACCAGGTGTTTCAAATGACATAGAGTCGGCCATTACGCTAACAAGTGCCAAAACCAGAAACCGTTGGTCACATTGGAGGAAGTTGAAACCGAGCCAGAAAAGGAAGGACTTTCAGATCCATTGCCAATTTTTGATGACTACCCACATGAACCAAATGAAGGGTCAGATGGAGAGAAAAACTGTGGTCATCAAACAAACCAAGAAGGATCTTCGTCCATTCAAGAGCCAGACAAAACCCAAGGTGAGCAATGTATTGATTATGATTCTTTTGCTTATACCCCTTTTCCTTTTAATGTTCCAGATTTGAGGACAAATCTTTTTGAAGAGGGCAGTATGATACGCCCCGGTTCGAGCACCGACCTGCTTGGGTCATGGATACAACCCAAAGTGGTGATCTTGTCAACCAGCTCGACCCAACCAAGGTTTCTCCACCAGGTCGTGCTCATCACACCGACCGAGCCGCACGTTCTGTCCACCTTATTGATCCGCGTACGTCCGAAATGGAGCTTCGGCTGGAGCCACGACCAGGAGACCAAACTGACAATACCAGAGCTCGTCTTTCCCGACCAACTCGACATTCGAAGACCCACGGTCAAGCCAGACTTAGCTTGGGTCGTGAGGAAACCGAAGACGGGCATGCATTCTCATCCGCCGGACCATCCGGACAGTCCCGCATGCGTCCTTATCTTTACCCCGTGCATCCATCTCGTTCGGATGCATCTGGACGCTTGGACGAACCTTGACCAGGCTGTCTCAAAATCATCACTTTGACTGGTCTTCATCATTTTCCGCAACTTTGACCAAGACTGCATCAATTTCTACAACTTTGACTCTCTAATAATTATCTAGTCAAATGTTGTATTTTCTAGACATTATTTTCCGCATTTTCTTTATTGCTTTCTTTGACTACATCTAGTATAAATATCTAATCTCTACAATGAATAAAATTAGTTCATTTTGGTTTCATTTTTGTTTCTTCTCTGAGTGAGAGAGAGAGAGTTCTTTAGCTAGTTCATCGGTTTGAACCGGCTTGTTGATTTGGTGGTCAACCAATCATCTTTGTGTGTTATTTGGTGGTTAGCCAACACACTACAACCGTTCTTAGGTGGTTAGCCTTAGATCGTGGGTATATCAAGAGTCATTCCGCACCTCTTGACGATCCTATCAATCCATCCCAGTTCCAGAAGTGCCTTCGCATTCTTGGTTCATATCCAACACCCGGCCAAAGCCATCCTTCCGATTTTGGGCGTATCAATACATAGTCCGATTCACTCTTGAATCGAAAGGGAGAAGAAACTTTTCACAAAACTTTGTGAAAAGTTTGAGAGAAATCGATGCTCTCTTTAAACCGGCTTTTACGGAATTTGAGCTCCTACTACCACTTTGTAGGGTATCGATCGTTCATATTCTCATGTCCTTTTCACTAGTCATACGATTCATTCTTTTTCATGACTCAAGAATTTTTCACCTAGTTCACAGTCGCACCGCTACATCTGGGGTGAATCCAGGATCAACAACATCCACTATGAAGTATCGGAAAACGCCTCCGATGTGGTTTACAAGATCATTCAGTCTCTCTCTTTGTTCGCTTAAACAACCTTAGATAGTACAAAGGGAATACAAGAGAAGTACATGGCTAAGAGCTAAGCCTAACATATCTATATCCACCTTACTATATCTCTCTAAGAGACGCCATGGAAGCTCTCCAAAGAGGCCTTGAGGCTTCTGCCTCCCAGAAGCTTGGCTTTTTAGTTTCTGTCGTGACCTCTACTTTTTTGTATGTCAGCACTTAGCCTAATGAGTTTCATCGATTAGGCCCAAAATTTTTGCGCGCGTAACTTGTCAAAGTCGGCCCAAGTTGAACACATCTGATGTGCTTGACAAAACCTCACAAAACTCCACTTGTTTGGTACAAGCCCATAACCCTTTCTTTGTGTCACACCTCCTAATGCTTGAGAAAACCTTCTTATCTTCTGCATCTCCTTGTCTTCTCTTATCCCGTCTCACTTCTCTAAGCTCCACCTTGAGACAAACTTAAAGTTCCTTCATGATCTTCTTTACACCTACATAAGCTTACACTTATACACCACAACCGTTTAAGTAGATTAAACACTTAAATCCACTTAGCCCCATCAATGAAAATAGACAACACACCTGATGAAGGGTATGCGACAATCCCATTGCCATTCTGAATTTCCATCACCTCCACCTATTATCTTGAGTTGCGAACCCAGCTGCTACACTCCAAGTGTCAAGCTCAACTCCTCATTGATGTCTTGTTTCTTCATATCTTGCTTCCCTAGTATACTGCCAGTGGACCTATCAAAAACACAAACTTGTTGTCAGAATCACGAACCTGTTCAAGTGCTTGAACATAAGCCTGAACATCCTTATGCACGTTGATTTCGTCCTTGGCCTTTTGATTCCACTCATGCGCGTTGAGCCTTGAATCAAAGTCCTTAATTCTGTGCAACAACCTTTGAACCATATATGCTTCAGTCCTGAAACAAACTCTGATTCTCTACTTGTTCAAAACACTTGAGCCTTGAACAAATTTTGTACCGCCATTAATTCTAACAAAACAAGCCATCCAGCTATACACTTTGCTGAACAGACTTTCGACACAAACCTGGTGAACCCATCATGCTTTAGTAGAACCTTAATGTCACACTAAACCCTTTGGAATCAACCACAGACCTCGAAGTCACTCATGCTCCATATCTCTGAAACAATCTTTAACTTACCCTTCATGTACTTGAACAAACTATACTTGACCATCACTTTGTACCGCTGCATACTTAAGCAGGACATGCTGCCTAAAAACACATGATTAGGAAGCCTTTCGACACAAATATCTTTGCTCCACCATCTGATCAATCTGTTTAGCAACAACAGTGGCTCCACCTGAATCATATAGCCTTTAGAAGTACCTTGTCTCTGGAAATAACCAAGTTTCTGCAACTCTTTGTGGTTCTTTTTGGCCTTTTAACAATATCTCGCATCATCCAACCCTGTGATGCTCTTGAGATACACCCTTACAGTTTATCCCGTGTCAAACTCGAGCCCATGAAGAGTTTCTCTAGCTGTAAGTATACCTGAACCATGACCTGTTCCAGTATGAAGTTCCGACCTGGTCAAGTCTGCAAATTTCTCCTTTTGATTGTGAGCTTTGATTCTTTTTCGAGAACTCCACCATGACACATGTGGTCGTGACACCAGACCGGTGTCCCTTACTTCATGTGAGTCTATTCCTATAGAATTTCCGACTCATACATCCATGACGATTCCTCTACAGTATAATTCACACACGCTTCTGCTAGCTGTGGTAGCGACTTTTTGCTTCTTGAACTCTTGTTGATGACTGTTGTTTCATACCCTTTACTTTAAGGATTATAATAAATCGTAACAACTTGTTTGAACCAAATTAGTCTGCGCATTTTTCTCTGCCTTTGACAAGAATCTACAAGCTAAATCTAACCTTGAATCGCCTTTTTCCCTTAGTTTATCCTGTCAACTCACACGAACTCACTAAAGTTGCTACATGTTGTTACCACAAATAACCATTTGCTCCAACATATACTTGTGTAGGATTTTACACACTTCTCCATTACTCTAGTTTCTTCTTCGTCGAGGCACAACCTATATTAGCCACACTAACTTGGTGACTCTTCTAGCTTTCTTCTAACAGCTTGAAAACCTTACCTCTCATGCACCCAATGAGACTGACTTGAACCGACCCAAAACAGAATCACCTCTATTTCGTCACATTGTTTCCACACGACAACCAACCTGTGCAGCTGCAAGATCCGTTGATCATCTTTCGCAAAGATAACCTGCATTCCTTGTGATCTAGAAAACTTCAGTTCCTTAGAGATTGATGACCTGACTTGATTCTATCCCCTTCCTAGATTTGAATTATTATGAGACTGTCTTTAACTTGAGATATCCTCCATCCCAGACGACTCAAATCAATCTCCAACATTGCAGATCACGAACACGCCCATTTGTGAAGCTATTCTTGCTTCATCCTATATGGGTCTTCCAAGTCCTGCAAACACCGCTGCATCCCTTGTAAGTTTCTCATCATGATTTGACCAATCGAAAACCATCAGATGCATTTTGATCCTCCTCCATGAACATCTTCCTCGGTCTCTGATGTCGTCTTTGTCTACCATAAACGAACACCATCTGCTTTTTTCTCTGACGTTGCATATCTTTCAGCATCATCCCTGGTTTGTCACACTTTAAAATAGTGATGTGATCGTGACTGCAAATCTACTGATTCTTCTTCTCCAGAATTTCCAGCTGATGTCGATGCTAACTTGAAGCTCTTGCGGAATCTGAATCACCACAGCCTCAAACTAGAGGCTCTTTGACTCAATCCTTATCCAACCTCAACAGCCCGTAGACACCAAACTTCTTATCCTAAGAATTTCCTTTGTTACTATCTGAATGAACACCTTGTCTTGAACATCACTCTGAACCGCTGTTGTTGCCAACAGAACACGCCGCTTAGCTCAACTTGCTAAGAAGACTTTCAACGCAAGGTATCTCTGCTCAACCTCTGCTCAAACAAATCATTTCCTCTGCAACTGTGATACACTGTAGACCCATTTGTTTCCCCTCATATGTCCTGAGAAGCCAAAACAAATTACTACTGAATCCCATGCAAAAAACCCAAAACATACATGTTTCCATCTTGAATCAGTCTCGATTTGAATCACCACCTATTCAGCAGAACTCCCCTTGAACAAGCAAACTCCTTGTTCTTGCAGATTCCTTCCAGCAGAAAACTATGTGCTATGCCAAACACAAATCTGCTTAGAAAACCACACTGCATTCCCTCTGAAAATAGCAGCCTTGTAGTATCTTGTTCTCTGATCATCTACTCAACTGTAGACCCCATAATCACACCTAGATGGATCCTGCATGGGTCGATTTACTACAACCATTCTGCAACACCCTTCACGCTGACTAAATAATACCATACTGATATTTAAACAACCATGAAGCACCCATATCATTCAAGGCTAAGGCGTCCCCAAGTTCCAAGAATTTATGAGAAACTGAGCTGAAATAACCACATATATTAGAAAACCACATGCGATTGATATACCAATAAAGTTGAACCCAAGACCACCGTGAAATCCCTCACATAATATTCAGACAATCCCACAAAACCAATGCGAAAAACCCCATGTGTTCCACTATGCTTTCAGTTCCAACAAATTTACAGAACATGAAGAAACCCAAGACTCCAATGCTTAGTTTCACACACGCCTTGTGACTGCAGATCACTTAAATGAAACATTTCTTTCTTGAGCTAGCAGCTTCTTGTACCCTTGGATAACTTAGAGTAAAAATAATCTCTTAAAAGCTCTTTGTCAATTGAAAATTCTTTTTCTAAAACATTTAATTCATTTGATGTGTTATCTGTAGTGGTTGGAAAAGTTGGACTTCTTGGCTCAGATTTTGAGTTAAATTTATTTGGTGAAATATCGTTTTCTGTAGAGTAATCCGGTTTTGGTATTTATGACTGAAAGTTAACATTTCTTAAAACAGAACTTGGAAATATCTGAGGTTGAAAACCGGGGACAAAAATTTATTCTTTTTTCTTCTCTAGCAAAATCATGACCTAATTGTGAGACTCTTCCTAAACCAATAGTTTCTGGATTAGAAGAAGATTCACAGAAATATTCATCAATTCTATCTTGGTTATTTCTGATAAATAACAATTTTACATTTCCATTACGAAATTGCTCAATATGTTTTAGATGTGTATTTGGTTCTATAGATTCTTGGGGTGTAGGGAGTTTTGGTTGGACAGCTCCTTCGAGGACCCATTCATCTAGAAGATTTATATCTTTTCACTGGATGGATCTTGGAATAACGGAGTTGGATCTCGAAAGATCTGTTTGAAGCAACATGGTCTCCCCTTTTTTGATGGAAAGTTTTACTTTTGATGAAAAAGCACTCGTCATAGCTTTGTAATGAAGTCTAAAAATTAGAGCAATTGGAATTGATCCTTCAATCATTTCATAGTTGTGTTTTTTAACTTGTAATACCAAAGATTTTAATATATTTTTGTCATTTAAAGAGACAGCAAAGTTTGGATAGCAATCAAATGAAATTGGTCCAATACATAAACTAGATTCAACCGAGCATAACAGAGAATCTTCAAATACTTTAAATCGTGTGTCTCTTAAAATAGCTAATATTGAAGTATTTAATCCTTCTTTTGAAAGTGGTTTTATACCGCCTTGAACTAACCCAATATGAATATATTTAAATTTTTTTTTCTCTATGCCTTTGTAAAGCACTTTTAGAAAATAAATGGATTGTCTCAAAAGGTTTTGTAAGTTGAATATCACGTTCCTCAGTTTTAATAGAAAAATTTGTTCTTAGAAAATTTATTTTCGAGATTTGGTATATTTGATCTTTATGTACGCTTGGTATCTCCCAGTTATCAATTGATCCTTGGGATTTGTAGAGGCGGATTGGGATTTGTATGATGAAGATCTAAAAGTGATTCCATTCTGGGCAGTAAAGGTGAAAATAAAGGTGAAAACATATGACTCCTTACAATCCTGTCTAAAAGGGTTTTGTTTTCCCAATACCTATGGGACTTAGGACCTTGCTTAGACATAGAGAAACTCGAACTTACGATGCAAAAGAGTACCAGGACCAATAGATGACAAAAACTACAATTCTCAGGCCTACAGAAACTCAAACGTACGATCCGCAAAGAAAGACGACAAGCATCGATCAACGGCATCTACTCAGCGTCGAACGACACTTCTTTACGAACAACATCGATTGACATCAGAAATCTAGCATCGACCGACATTGATCACGAAGCATCGATTGACAGAAGCTCACCCACATCGATCGACGGTAGCAGACGAGTTGAGATGGTTTCGACTTTAGTATTGGTTCAGAATGAGAATGGAGACTTGCGTGAGCTCAACGGTCATCTTCGTAATGCAGCAGGTCAAAAGATAGACAATCAAGGGGCTGTAATCCCTGATACATAAGCGGAAGCAGAAGCAGACGTTGCAGTAGCTCAACCTGAAGCTAATGCCCAAGTCGCTCAGAGAAAACTGCCTGACTACAATCGTCCAGACCAGTTCTACGCCAACAAATCCGCCATTCGTCCTCCAGCTTTTCTAAGAAACGATTTTGAGATCAAGCCCGCTTTCTTAGAACTTGTAGCGCAGACGCCTTACCATGGGCTGCGACATGAGGACCCTATGGATCATCTGGAGCGATTTTAGGATCTAGTAACTACTATTAAAGCTAATGGAGTCTCTGAGGACTATCTCTTCTGTAAACTCTTCAAGTACTCACTTGCTGGAGAAGCTTCATATAGGCCTAAGCAGCTACCGCCAGGATCTCTGAAATCCTGGACTTACATCAAGAATGTTTTCTTGCGCAACTTCTTTGATGACGCGAGAGCAACATATTTGAGGAGCAAGATTGCTACCCTTTCACAAGAACCTTCAGAGTCTTTCAGAAACTCCTAAATTAGATTCAAGTCATACCAGAGAGATTGTCCACATCACGGGTTCAACGAAGTGCTGCTTCTTAGCACTTTCTTCAAAGGTATTGGATTACAATATTAGGTGGATTTGGACACAGCCAGTGAGGAAAACTTCTGTTTTTTCTTTTTTTTTTTGAATGAAATGTTAAATTTGATTCAAAAGAAAATATACTTTTTACAGCAAGAGCGACTTTAGTTTATTAATTTGCGAACAAAATAATCCGAGCGACTACGTTCGAACGGCTACGATCCAGAGTTGGAAAGCACGATAAAGTCTCATGTCTTGTGCTTTAATGGACATAATTCTGTTCTTGACCAGTCTGTAAATCATCGCAAAGAGAACTTCATGAGATCGTGGCCTCTCACCATGCCTCCGACAGTTTCTTTCACGCCAAATCATGTAGATTGTGGTTTGGAAAACATAACGAACAAGGAAGCTCCTGGTTTGATTTAGGTTTGGTTTCTGTATGAAAAGCACGACATCCATCCACTCATCCGAGTAACCATTACCCATTAATACATTCATCAGCTTGTTCCATAATGTTTAGTAATAAGCACAACCGAAAAATAGATGGTTTCTCGTTTCCAGCTGTTGCATACACAGTACACAGCTCCCATCAATCCCAGTGTTCCAGGCTGCCATCTTATCTCCCGTGGTGAGGCGATCACGAATATCTAGCCAAGTACAGAACCTGTATTTTGGTGTAGCATGAGTGAACCAGATTCCTCTGTGCCAAGTGACTGTATCACTTTTATTTCTAATGTGGTTCCAAGTTTCTGAAGTAATGAACTGATCTTTATAAATTTCATTTTTCCCTTTCCAAAGAACAATGTCCTCCTCTTCAGAGTGAGATAAAGACTGGAGCTGATTCTCAAATTGAATAAGACCCTCAAAGCGATGAACTCTTCTTCTTCATTTTGTCCAGGCGGTGTGAACCGCATCGTGTTGCCTTATCCCCATATAAATCTGACCCCTTGTTCCCAACATATCCATATAGTAGACTAAAGGAGACCACTGGTCATACCAGAAGACGTCCCCTTCCCGTTATGAACTTAGACTTTAGAGAGTTCCCAAGATAGCCTTCGCACTTTCAATTTTTTTTTGTCACATCCAAGAACCTTTTTGATCATTATCTTTTACAGACCAAATAGATTCATTTTTAGGAGTATGGAGTGAATCTGTCTGACCCAAAGTTATGTTTTGTTTGAGACTAATCTCCAGAAAAGCTTTAGGATGGTAACATTATTCATATCTGTTAGTGAACGGAGACCTAACCCGCCTTCTTCTCTGATGTGATCATGGACCAGTGCAACAAGGAAGTAACCAAGAATGCACCCATGGACCAACCAGCTATTGAAAATGCCTTAGCCATTCCAGAAGGTCCCATGACTCGTTCCAAAACTAAGAAACTAAATGGAGCCATTGGAGGATTACTTAGACTAGTATGGAAACAAGAAGAAGGTCTTGGACAAAGCTTGATGATCCAAGATACCTTGATCACCATTCAAGCTATCTCCTCATCTAGCTGAATTAGTACTTAGGCAAGTACTTGTGTGTGCTCTTTTCCTTGCTCTTGGTTTTGTCCCAAAGAGGTTTTCCGGAGGAAGGTTTTTAACGAGGCCACAAGTTGCTTTACACATCACCTAGGTGCTAATGCCGGTCCAAGCCTAAGAAAATTACTTTATCTATTTACTTATGTTATGTTTTAGACTATAGTTTCTATGTTATGTTATTCTCGAAACCTAAGGGCATATTCCTTGGTTTCTGTATTTAAACGCTTGTAAACTCTCATTTTGAATCAAGCAGTCTTTTATCAAAACCTCTTTTGTCTACTCTTTCTCTCTTCTTTGTCGAGTGCAAGAGCTTGCTGGTGAGTCATATCCAGCGTCTAAGGGTTCTAGTTTGGTGTGTCATATCTGATCTATTTCCTAGGAGTATCAAGGAGTCCATCCACATCTATTTGTGTCCCCATTCGATCCACAAACCTTGATAAACTTGAGTCTCTGATTCGTTTATGCAAGGATCTATCCCATCTGTTCCAGAGAAACATCCTAGGGTTACATTATTCTCTAGGGCGACAAACCTCTTCCCAACACAACTTTGCTTTTCGAGGGTTTAGCTCGCTTCCTGACCATAAGAAAGCCGAGCAGATCTTGTTAATTTCTTGTATACACACCTTTGTTAGACGAAAGGCTGATAACCAGAAACTGGAGATGCTCCATAGAAGTGAGCCAAGAAGCTCAAGTATGCCAACATAAGATAGTTAACGGTTTTTCCAGGATCCTATTCACGTTCTTATTGTCTCAATAAGAGGATGGTAATCAGAACTACTCATATTTTTTGTGGTTAGTGGTAAACCTAAGTAGCGCACCGGAAGTTGATCTGTTTTGAAATGGAATTTATTCTCCAACTCCATCTGGATATCTGCTGTTACTCCTCCCAGATACATGGTTGACTTTTCCATACTAATTCTCAGGCCTGGGTATTTTGCAAACTTGTCAAACACCTCAACTATGCCTTCCACAGATCACACTTTCCCATCTGTTACCACCATAAGATCATCTGCAAACGTTAGGTGGGTCAGACTTAGAATTTTGCAGCGAGGGTGATAGCCGAAGTTTTGATCACTTGCGGCCTTGTCGAGTAGTTTAGAAAGAACATCCATTACAATGACAAAGAGATACAAATAAAGTGAACATCCTTGTTGAAGCCCCCTCTTGCTTTGGAAATAACCAGACAGCTCACCGTTAACTTGGATTGAGAAAGATGGTGTTGATATGCATAAAGATATCCAGTGAATGAGCTGATGGGGAAAGTTCATAGCGCTGAGAGTATTAAGGAGGAAAGGCCATTGGACACTATCGAAGGCCTTGGAGATATCGATCTTGATGGCACATCGAGATGATAAATTGTCATTATGATAATCCTTGACGATTTCAGTGGCAAGCAGGAGATTTTCAATCAAGAGTCGCTCGCTAACAAAATCTGACTGGTTCGTTGAAATAAACTGAGGAAGAAGGCATTTTAGTCGATTTGCAATAAGTTTCGATATGACTTTGTATAAAACGTTGCAGCAAGAGATCAGTCTGTAGTCCTTCATCTCAATGGCTTCAGTTTTTTTCGGAATGAAAGCTAAGATGGTTGAATTTACTCCCTTTGGAGGGAAACCTTTCACAAAGAACGCCTGAACTGCAACAACAAACTCAGGGCCGATGATATCCCATGTTGCTTTATAAAACTCAGCATTGAACCCATCCAGTCCTGGTGACTTATTGCTAGGCATAGCAAAAAGCACATCTTTAATCTCATCCTGCGTTACCGGCTGCAGTAGATGTTGTGCATCCTGATCTGTGCATCTAAAAGAGAGGAGGTCCTGCAGGTGCGAGACATCCATAACCGTGTAGTCTGCAGGTTGATATTGGAGGAATTCTTGGAGAAAACTCACTGCTTCCTCCTTGATACCATTATCATCATTCACTAACCTTCCATCTTGACAACAGATCTCTCGAATACCATTAATTGCTTCACAGTAGCAATGGCTCTATGATAGGTTTTGTTATTTTGATCCCCAATTTTCAGCCAGTGTAATTTCGACCTTTGTTTGAGGAAAATTTCTTCAAGTCCAGCAACAAATTCCCATCTTGTGAACGCTTCATTCTCCAGATCATGATTCTGAGTCATTGGGAACTCAAGACTTAGTTCCTGTTTTTTACAAAGATCCTCATAAGCTTCTCTAGATTTTTTGACCAAGTTCCCCATTCTTTCTTTGGTCAGGGTTCTAATTACCGGATTCAGTCTCTTGAGTTTTTTGAAAAACGAAACATGGATGATGTTGAGAGGAATATTTGTTCTTATTCTGCCCAGAACGCTTTCACCGTGAGCAAAAACTCTTCAATAGTAGTGACTGCATTCACAAACTTAAATGGTTTACGTTTAATGCGACTCTCTGGCACTGTGAGATGGATACGACATCGCAAGTGGTCAAAGCAGCCACCAGCTTCAAAAACAGAGTAAGTCTGAGAGAACCTCTGGTTCCATATATCATTAACGAGCACGCGGTCCAGTTTCTTCGATATCAGATCATTCCTTCTTTTATTGCTCCAGGTAAAAAGAGGACCATGGTATGCCATATCAACCAAGGAACAATGATTAACCATGTCATGAAATCTCCTCATTCCCGTGGTTACTACTGGAGAGGTATTAAACTTTGAATGTTCAGCCATATCTCAAGTTTCATTAAAGTCTCCGAGAATTATCCAAGGCTTAGGACCAATAATTGGAGAGTTATGATGATCACATAAATCTCTCCACAACCCCTTTCTTTCTTCCACTATGTTCGACGCATAAACAAAGGAGCAAAATATGTCCTCTTACCGAACAAGTGATAGTTGACTACTCTTTAAAAAGGGAGTGAGTCTCACATTTTTCTTCCATACTATCCAGATCCTACCCAAACGATAATGCTCATAGTTTGTTAGAATCGACCAATCTCTAAACATAGATCCCACCAGAAGTGGAACTCTACCTTCCTTTACCTTTGTTTCAATAAAACAACCAAAGTCAAACTGCCTCTCCACCAGCCACTTCTTAATTATGGAATGTTTAATAAATTTATTTAAGCCGCAGACATTCTAAAAGAAGCACGACATATCAATGTTTTTTGGAGGAACGTTTCCTGCTTGTACCACTAGGTTTGATATTCCTAGACACAGCAGACTGAGAGCTTACACGAAGTGTTACTCTCTCTTGTCGGGTTGGTTTAGGAGCCTTCCCGTCTTTTTCGGTTCCAGGTTTCCACCATCGTGCTGCAGAATTTCTCCATCCTCTGCATCTTCCATGTTTTTACTTGTAGATAGATTACCATATATCTCCTCTGATTCATGAGTCGTGCTTTGTTCATCCTCATCTTCTGCTTCTGCTTCTGCTAATAGCTGAAACCGGGATGGAGAGATTACTGTTTGAGCTCCCTGCTTCTCTGCTGATCGTCCAACTTTACCCGGTGAGACACTCGACCAGTCTTTTCCTGTCTCCGTTCTTATTTCAACCAGTGGAGTATTAGATTGGCCATGTAGACAACCTTGCACATCGTATTTTCCACTTGTTCCCAAAGTACAGACATGGGCCTCATTCTGCATTGATGGCTCTGCTTGTTTTCTAACCTCTCCATCTGTGACAGATTCAGTTACTATCTCTACATCTTCCACAACCTTAGCTGGGTGCATCACCTCTACCGTTGCCTCCCCTTGAGGCCCCACTTCCTCAACTGTTCTTTGTTTACCAGTACCAGTTTCCTTTCCTTGTTTAATTGCTTCCTCAGTTAGAGTCATTAATTTTTTAATGCACTCTTTACCCTGATGTCCCCATTGAGCGCAAAGAGAGCATTTCGTAGGATTCCAAGGATATGAAAACTTAATATCGACATTGATCCCAGTCTCGGAACAGAATCGACAACCAGAAGGTAGTGGTTTTTTCATATTCGCATTCAGAAACACCTTAGCCTCTTCGAAGTTAGAACATAACTCTGTTTCCGGATATAATCTGACCGGTTTCCCGACAGAGCTGGCAATAAAACCAAGTCCCTCCCAGGAATACATGCTATGTGGAACGTTTTTCATCGTAACCCACATGGGAACAATCTTCACCTCTTTTTGTTGATTCTCTTTTCCTGTCAATGAAACCCATTTAGCAAGTATCATCGGGATGCCTGCAATATTCCACACTCCACGTCGCAAGACACAAGACCTAGTTTGTTGATCACAGATTCTGAACTTCACCGTTCTTTCATTCACGGCATACACATCGATCTTAAAATTTTTGTTTCCCAAAGGCCATATCTTGTTAAAAAGGATATACATCTTAGCCACGTGAGGGGCAGGATCCAGAAACCTTCCTTCAAGAAAATCCTCCCACAAGGGGACTGTATTGACGAGAAGATCGTCAGGTATCTCTACCATCTGAGTGCCGTCTACAACTTCAACTCTAACGTGTGGCTCACCAGAACATGCTTCTGTTGAACCGCTTTTACATATGAATTTTTACCAAACTGCATAGCTTGACTTGTAACATCATCTGTAACCTTCAGAGGTGAGCCCTCCGGTACCGGCGCCGCCATGGAGCAAGCCTTATGGCCATCACACCTTGAAAGTCTCAAAACCCTAAAATCTCCTTCAGAATCACCCTCAGAGCTATTTTAGGAAAGTCCTCTTTCTCTAGGAATTTACTTCAATATAAGAAGAAGATTTAAAACCACCTGACCAAAGCGGAGAATCTGGCATCCAGCAGCAGTACCATGAAAGCAAGAACACAGATTTTGAGAGGAGGAAATCAACTCCAGCTGTGAGCAATGAGCAGATTGAAGAAGTCAAAGCAAAACTAGATAGCGTTCAAAAATTTCTCAAGAAGCAGGTTACTTTTGAGAAAGTTGAAGTAGTAGAGTCTGGAGAAGATGAGATTGAAGAAGGGGATGTGAACTACATCGATGGGAATGGTTTACAGAGACAAGGGAATACAGGTTTCAATAGGAACTCCTATGGGAATTGTCAAAGGAGTAACTTTAATCAAAGTTCACAGTGAAATCCCTTCAACAACAACATGAAAGCAAGATCAAAGCAATGGTTGACAGAGTTTTAGAGGGACAACAGTTGATGACTATGGATTTCAATAGAAAAATAGATGGTCTGTACCTCAACATGAATACCAAGTATGAAAACCTCAGCACCCATGTGAAGAAGTTGGAGAATCAAGTGATGCAAACAAGCGAAACCATTAGCATGCATTAGAGCTTGATTAAGGATAAAATAGAGGCTGGACAAAAGCACCACGTGAATGCATTGATTGATGATTATTTTTGGCAGGAATTTAAGAGAGAGAAGCTCCAAGAAAGCGATTTTTGTGTGGAAAGTTCCATGTCATTCGGAAGTTCTCATTGGTATCAATTGACACCAAGCAATGAGCATCGATCGATAGCGAAGCCTGCATTATCAGTGGCTTCGTGTGAATCGACTAACGTCAATCGGTACAGACGTCCGAGCATCGACTGACAAAGTGATATACGTACCGATCGACAGTGCGACCTTAGCATCGATCGACATATGACGAAACCAGTTTGACTACCGAAAATCAATGCAAGCTTGATTGTGCGTCCGACCAAGACAGTTTCAGAACTCAATACAAACACATTTGAAGCTATGGATCTCGATAGAGAAGATGAGGGACACTCCAAGAGGAAGCAAAAGAAACATCAACGCAAAAGAGCCAATGAAAAGGAGATGGATAGCTTTGCTAAAAGAGTTTTTAAAAGAGAAAATTACTAGAA
>CAJHQQ010002233.1:0-69742 GCA_905132885.1 Moricandia moricandioides
CATATGGAGTTAAGCTCCCAAAAAAAGTAGCCACAAAACTTCCTAAAATAAGCTAAACATTTTTGTAACTAACCAAAACAGCTACAACCGAATACACACTTCTGAAAAAAAAATATCACACTAGGAATACTAAGCCTTTTTCATTTGTTCAAAGATTCAACATGTACCCTCCGTGTTGCTCTCTACTAACGAACTAAGCTCTCAGTCTCTCTTTTCAATACACAATATTTCTGTATGTAGATGAAGATCTTTTGCTCTGGTTTTCCATTAATTCCAGTCAAATGTTTCAGACTTCCTTAGCCTTTGATTTATTAATTTTCTGCTATTGTTTCACGTTAATGTGAAAAGATAAAAATCTTAGTTGAATTTTAACCAAATTTACCAAATATATTTAAAATCATATTAGCCTCGTACCATAAATAGTTTCCTCAGTAACAGAGGGCTGAATGTAATTTTGATTCTCCTTTTTACACTGTTCAGCCCAAACAATTGTTGTCATGAATATTTTGCTAATTTATCACTTATTTTAGAATTTTATCTAATTCACTAAAAATTAAATAGGTAGGCAAACAAAATTGAAAGATGAAGTCTAGAAATAACATTGAACCACTTGAAAGAGAGAGAAGAAGAAAGAAAATTTTACTACTCTCGCCAATTTTTGAGAAGCAGAAGGAAGTGGGAGCTGTTAGTGATAGACACAAGAAGGTCCAGTCCAAAGCCAAGATAAACAAAAAGCGTAAAGGCCCAGGATAAGCCCACTGCACACCTCCACCAACGGTCGTCTCCTCAACACATTTTGTCGCCTTGTAGAAAAGAGGAGATTGGTACGGTATCACAGATGCACCTTATCCAGAACTCCTTTGCTCCTCTCTTAAGCTATGTGTTGGATATGACTAACATTGTGGATATTATACACACAATGTTAGTCAAGCGAATCTAGATCTTTATATTGGCTCTTCTTCCTCATTGTAAAGACAGTGTTGTGAAAGTATTATTCAGTATAATACAGAAGTTTAATATCCTTCATATTGTATCAGAGCCATCTGAACCTTAATAGGTGCTTATCAATGGTGGATCCGGTGAATCCTTATCTCATTCCAGGAAACGTTCATGTCTTGAGCTCGGTTACACTCAAGCTCAATGATAGCAACTATTCGAGTCAGAAGTTGTTTGGTTTTGTCAATGGTGCTGTCACGCCTCCTCAAGCGACTGGCGTGGTGGTTCTTGGAACAGAGAATGTCAAAGAAAACAATCCCTTGTTTGAGTTCTGGTTTTTTACTGATCAACTGGTGAGTTCGTGGTTGCTCGGTACGCTGTCTGAAGAGGTATTGGGGTCTTTTCATACCTTGCTTACATCAAGTGAAGTTTGAATCTCACTGCAGATAAATTCAATAAGAGCTCCTTGTCCAGAGAGTTTTCACTGCGAAGAAGTCTACAACTTCCCACAAAGAAAGACAAGACCTTGGATGTCTACTACAGAGGATTTTAAGACAATTTGTGATGCTATTGGGAAGCCCATTGATGAATCAATGAAAACCTTTGGGTTTCTCAATGGTCTAGGTCGTGAGTTTGATCCAATCACTACTGTGATCCAAAGCTCTCTCACGAAGTTCCATGCTCCTACCTTCAATGACGTTGTATCGGAGGTCCAAGGTTTCAATGCTAAGTTGCAGTCATATGAGGATAACTCCACAATTAATCCTCATATGGTGTTTGCAGCTCAGAACATGGAGTACAAGAACACTGGTCAACCCTACAATCCCAACTACAGAGGAAGATAAGGTTTGGTTCATTTCGAGGACGTGGTGATTGGATCAGAGTGAGATTCCAACATGTCAGATTGTGATTTGTGGATGTCCTTCTCCTATTTTTCAAGTCAAGGGTTTCGGTTTTATGATTATCCTCTACGTAATAAATCAGACTTCTTTCAAGTCTTTACTGTGTTTAAGAAGCTTGTGGAGACTCAATTTGATGGTAAAATAAAGGAGTTTCAATCTGATGGAGGAGGAGAATTTGTAAAATAATCAGATGAAGAAGTTTTTACAAAATGGCATTATACATCGCCTTTCATGTTCATATATACACCTGAGCAAAATGGACTAGCTGAAATGACACTTTACAGAGTTGGTTGTCTCAATGATGTTTCACAGCCATCTTCAATGGAATCTGTGGGTTTGGTCTGAGAAGTGAGAGGGAGGGAGATCTATAGACGTGGAGAAAGAGCAGCAGGGACTCGTGTGGGAGCATTTGGGTTTCCATCAGTTTACATCTTTAACCTTCTTCCACATCACTATATCTACGATGCTGCCTTATGTCCTGTAATGAAAATATGGGCTTTTCCAAATATTAAGGAGACAAGCAATGACCTCATATCAAAACCGCTAACACCAGTTGGCACTTGGCACTATGAGCAACATTTTTCCTTTTACCTGTTGGCAACCAGTTTCCTGTGAATGCAACCTCAAGCGCTACTCCGAGTACTCCAATGACTGCTAGGACAAGCCCCAACAGTTCCGAAAATGGCAACAGCAGCCCAATGGCCTCTGGAACAGCTCACCATTCTGTATAAAATATCAGCTTTACCACTCAAGTCCATGCATGGACTGTAACTTCCGGTGGTAATTCTCAATCAGCGTTGTCATATTCTGAGACTGCAAAAGCAACTGCAGATGCAGCTATAGGTCAAGCGTTGGATGCTGATGATGAACCACAAGTTCCTATGGAAATGTTAGCTGTGAGAAGCCATCAGAGCCTACGCCTCCTTCAGACTCTCTTAATGATAAAAGAACAACATCTGGAAACGGTCAAGAACGGTCAACTATCTTTCACAAACCAAGAAGGAAACACCAAGTGTTCAAGTCTTTACAGAATGTCCCCAGAGATTCACAAGAAGGTTAAGGGTCAAATGTTTTAGATGATAGACATGAGGAACACAGCCTTCAGATCCTGCCTAAAATTCTTATAAGAAATCAAATAAAAATTGATTTGATGCTTACACAATTACAGAGTTGTGATCAAATATGATCAAAAAGTTATTATGGTAGGCTTGATAATGATACTCAATACTATTATTCTTTGATATAATGATATACACCATTATCAAGTCAGTACTCTTTATGTGTCTTTATTGTTTACAAGTCTTTTCAAGAATACAAAATGTGCATTTATGCTCACAAGGGAAGGTTTAGGCCAAAGGTGAATGCGTACTTAGACTTTCAACAGTAACCACATAGCTACAAGGGGATGATAGAATTAATCATAAGGGTTTCGGAAATTTTTCAAGAGCTCTGGAATGTCATACCCCAACATATCATCAACAGTCTGCAACATTTTCGGCTTTAGCTTCTCAAACTTGTCGATGTTGTAACCACTTAGCACCTCCCTGAACTGCTCCACATTTGGGAAATCTCCTTTTGGTAAGTGATGCTCTCTTTGAACCTGTTTTCATGTCACACACGAAGTCAATACACACACTGGTATTAAGATTCTCAGGATAAGAAATGGCCATACTGAAAAGATCCTTAAGAGTCAGTTCAACCTTTCCAAAGACGTCTTCCAAGTTATCTATCAGTTTCTGTTGAGCTTTGGCTTTTCCCATTATGGCTGGCATCTCCTTCTTCAAATGGCTGATGATGCACGCATGTATCTTTGCAGCTCTTGCCCTTTTCACAAACTCATTTATCTGTTATACAGAAGGAACACGTTTAGATCAAATCGGCGGGGAGGAAGTGAAAGAAGGATGGTTAACACTCACTCGACGATCACAAGCTTTCTTTGGAATGTCTTTCAAATCAGCGAGAAGGTCATCTTGCTCCTTTTCAAACAATTCTCTCCCAATTGGACCACTCGCAGCTTCATTAATAGGTTTATCACTGAACGAACTGTACAAGGCAAGCAAACAAGAACATCAAAACATAAACCTCAGTTTCAAACCGTTTTTTTTTTGTCTGCCAACAACAAGTTGAAGAAACAAGTCCACTTACCCAATGTAAACACGGGAAACCTCAGGAGTATTGAGAACTTTCCCAAGAGACCACATGAGAGCTCCATATACTCTCATTAGCTATAAAAGATTCAGAGACATGGGCGTAAATGTATCAGAACATGAAAAACAATCAAAGGAGTGTGTGAAAGAAGGAACGAAGTAAGAATCGATAACAGATTGGGGCGTCAACCTGCTGAGTGTCCACTTGGTCAGCCTTATTCAGAACAACGCGGATCTTGTCGTCATGACCTCGTAAAGATGAAATAACCCGCTTGAACTCATCGCTTACGTCCAGCTTGTGTGGATCGAACAGGAGGAGGATGAGATCACACTTAGAGGCGAACCATGATGTAACACCAGTGAATTCATATGCTCGTTGTGTCCGTTGCTTTTCCCCTGATAAAACTCCAGGAGTGTCGACAAATGTTACGTGCTCCAGCAGCTTTTATAAACATAAATGGATCAACAATTATCAGAAATCAAATAAGCAAAAATCAAGAACAATCTCCATTGGGAAGCATGAGGTTAGACATACAGGGTGAGGCATCTGAGAACATTCAAACTTTGACAAAAAGGCAGTCCCAAAAGTTGTAAGACCACTGAATGGCATATCTGCTTGAACCGCTACTGTATTCCCTGGAATGCTTCTTTCATCAGGTCCAGACTGTGAAACACAATAAAAGATCGAAATCACCCTTCATGCAAGGTGAAAATGAAATACCCTAGTCACCATTGTCAACCACAGAGTTAAAACTTAGTGTGTACTATTTAACAAAAAAAGAACAAATGTTTAGTAGAAGATGATGGATCATCGTTTTAAAGGACTAAAACATCCTCCCACAAATCAAAAATCATTGCTACACTACAAATTACCATACCATGACAACAACAAATCTGTCAGTAGTAGGTTCTGGTCCAATATGAGCTCCTGAAAAATAGGATAGTTAACGTTATCAGGAGCTGTTTTATAGCCTCACGTTGACATGTTTGTATCTCCTTTTTAAACATCATGTCATCTAAGTCTCAGAAGGAGAAGGAGAGAAGATTAGGTGGATAACTTGCCTGGATAACTGGCTTTAAGCAAATGCTTAATGAATGTTGTTTTTCCTGTGGAGTACTGACCCAGAAGCATTACCATGGGTTTTGCATCGAAATCACTGTTGGTCTAACCAAAACACAAGTAATTAGTTCAATGGTCAATATAGTTTACAACTCAATAACATTCAGAGCTTAAATAACAACTATCTTGAATTAATATTATAAAAGTACCGATAGGCGATGCGCAACTTACCAACAAAGGGGATACAAAATCGTTGAACCGATAAGCAACTTCGAGTGGCTTCAGCTTTTGAATGTACAACCTCTTCAGCCCATCGACTATAGATGTGACAGAGGACAGAGAAATCTGAGAACAAGATATTCAGTTAACACAAACAGTAGATGTAAATAAACTAAAACAGATGTTAGCAGCTAAGGAAAAACTCGACTTTAACTCCACCAATGATCTTTTTGATTACACAATAAAGATTAGGTAAGAACGACCATCAAAATAGATATTACTAAATATGGTAAGGCAATAAATGCTTGGCGGTTAAATAGACTAGTTGGAGCAAAGCAAACCTTTTTAGAAGATTTTGAAGAGAACCAATGAGCTGTAAGTGATGCATCTGCAGAAGGACTACCTGAACAATTCAAATCAAAATGAGATATTATACTACAAAACTTAAATATGTTGAGTCTAGTATAACGAGATTCTTTGTACCATTCACATTAAGATCACTGGACTTTGATGAATGCTTCTTCTTCTGTATTACATACATGATCACTTATAAGTTATACTCATTTAAACCTCGAAAGACATTAAACTGTAAACTGCAGGCCCAATACTAACCGCCATTAATACAACCAGACCGTCCATAACAGGAGGATTCATATTTTTGAAGTCAACTGCAATAAGCCAGGTATCTTTCAGAAACAATAACTAGCATACTGAAATAAAAACTCAAGCTTTAGTCACCATACCGTCGCTATGAAGAACTTCATGCGATATCTCATGTCCAGTTTGAGCCAAAGAAACGAGCTACAAAGTTAGAAAACAACAATAGATTTAGATTTTAGAGCAAAACAACTGAAATTAGAATGCAAAATGGATCTAAAACCTGCATAGCAACAATGAATTCTTTGAAACCAAGATACCCTTGTCTCTTTGCATCTGCAATTGCCCACACCTATCAGAAAGTGTAAAGCATGATCACAAAGAGATTTCAAATAAAGCTATCATCATAGCATCTTCTTTATCCTCAAGTGAACTTGTTCAATCACTTAAATCAAAATCCTTACCTGCTTCAACTCGGGTCGAGGCAAATTCGACATGGAGAAGAACTTGATCGCATCGTTACCAGTAATGCGTCCATCGCCGTCTGCTCATCACACCAAAACATACGAAGCTCTTAACGGGCGATCAATTGAATTAAAAACAAAACGTAGATTGAAGGAAGTGAGACCTGAATCGGCGAATTCGAACCATTCCTTGTAGATCAGTTGATTCTCCTTGGAACACGAACCAGCTGCGACGGAATCGATCTCCATCTCCGATTGCGAAAACCCAGAGAAAGCGGGTTCTTCGTCTCGACGGGGCAAGGAAGAGGGAAAGAGAATTAGCAATGCGAGAAACTGCCCTGTATTTTAATAAAGTTGCACATATGCCCCAATACTGTTGATTGATTGCAATAGCCCACTATTAATAGACAGGGAGTTTTAAAGATGGGTCAATAGTAAATACTCTTTCTTTTTTAGTCAACATGTTAAACTCCTAAATACAACTTTGCGCAAAATAGTATATACATTTAATTACTCAACTAGGTGGTCGGTCCGCCCCATGTGCGGGTATAAACAGATTCAAATTATGGATTAAATAGTACAAAGTTTTACCAGTAACGGATTTTATATCATAAGACCACCGTCTTTGGGAGAAAGCATCAGGCACATGAAAATGTTGGTAGTCGATATTTTACACAGAGGAGATGGAACAAAGTAACTTCAGTATCAAGAGGTAGTCGTTCCGGTATGCATAATTGCAACGTCCCAAAATAATTTGTGTGCTTAAGAAGATATTTTATTTTCCAAATCTACCAGGACGACTCGCATGCAGTAATATATCTAATTAAGAAATACGAAAACATATATTAGAAAAGATGATCGTATACCTTAAAATGTGAAAGACAATAAAACTATATTTTTCATAATGTATTTATTTTATTGTATAAAATGAGTTTTACAAATTTCATTTATGATATTATATAGTTGGTAAAGCGTATACATATCTATTTTTACTAATATTAATAGATTATTGATGTATTTTCGTTTGATGCACACATAGCGTAGCATACAAATTTTGTTTTATATCTATTATTAATACAATTAAAATAAAAGTAAATATGATATATACAATAAAGAATTTAATAATTTGTAGACACTAAAACGAATTGCTTTAAATATAATAATACCTGCAGTCGTAATATGTTTTAATTTCATCAGTGACACCATTTTCATCTTCTTTATCCATTGCAGCTGAAGTATAATCAGGTCCCTTATGGATATATTTGAAAAGATACTTAACAGCTCGTGTTTGGACGCACCACTCGACATTCATATGAGCGCGATATCGAAGCATAAGGTCTCTATTGTATTGTACAACATATCCATTGTCTAATATGATACTAATTTTATGGTAACCTATAAATTTAAAATAACTCTGACTTCATCTCTTTATTTACAATTATCTGCCACTAGCAATAATTAAAGGTATCTACTACCAAAGCCCATCACACGTATTTTTTTAATCAAAATTTAATGGTCTAATTTTTGTTTTAATTTACTTATAACTGGACCTAGTTATTTTGAAAGAAGAAGTGGTCTTTGTGTTTCCAAGCAAGACTTATGAACTGGACACAACAAGATCATGGGACTTAGTTGGATTGGGTGAGAGAGCAAAACGAGAGAATGTGAAAGAAAGTGATGTTATCATCGGAGTCTTTGACAGTGGAATCTGGCCGGAATCTGAGAGCTTCCACGACCAAGGTTTTGGTCCACCTCCACAGAGATGGAAAGGTTCTTGTAAAGATGGCAGAAACTTCACTTGCAAAAAGTAAATATTATATTCCAACATTTTTTTTAATCAAACTTGATACAGAGTTTTATAAAACTTTTTTGAATATATAGTTCCTTTGACATATATTTAAGAGAAATATTTTAGTATACCTTTATATATTTTTTTTGTCACAAATATAGTTTTCAATGATTAAAATAACCAAAATATTTCATTAAAGACGTAAATATACACTTCTGTCGATATGGTTAACTAATACAAATTTAATGTCTAAAGTTAAGAGGTTAGGTTTTAGGAATAAGGTTTAATTTTTTTTAAAAAAATAATAATAGATATTAAAAGTTTAAAAATAAAAATTGTAAAAATAATTTCAAAAAAATATTTTAGAGTTTTAAAAAGAAAATTTGAAAAAAAAATTAAAATGTTCGAATTTGAAAGATATAATTCAAACTATAAAAAAACATTTTATTTTATATTTATATATTTATGATATACAAAATCTTTTACCTTTTTAATAAAATATTTTGATCATTTTCTTTCTTGAGAATTCTTTTTGTAATAAAAACTTTAAAATATTTTATTTAAGAGAATTGTCCTATATTTAATTAATAAACATTATATTATTGTAATGAAATCAATATAAATTCTAGGGAAATGTCCTATATCTACATTTTGCCAAACCAAGTTGGAAAGCAAAATTGCTATAACATTTGCTTTATCTAGGACAATTCTTATAACATTTGCTTTAGACATTCTTTCACCTATAACATTTGATACAAATCAATATAAATTCTAGGGAAATGTTTCTCACTCAAAAGTAACTGTGAGACGCTTACTTGATTCTCCCATTGCTTTGATATGTTGATTGATTCTTGAAACGAAGCAGAGAGGTTCGAGTTCTCCTCAAAAAGCTTCTCTATTTCAGATGATTGGTTGTCAATCTGAAAAATATAATTTAAGGACATTGATTTCTCTACTCATTCCCCTTGACTACTGAATACACTGACTGCGCAAAGTTAAGACGATACCTCCATGAGAAGCTTTTGTCTACTACTCTCCAGTCTTTCAAGTGCAACTGCTTCTCAAGTATTTCTTTATCTTCCTACATGGAAACCATCAAACCGCAAGGATTCCATAAAACGTTGAAGCCATATATGGTGGCAAGTGGCAGTAATGGGTTAGTTAAAAATTTCTTACCACTGAAAATACGTTTTGCCTTGACTCTGATGCTTCTGCATAACAAATAACACGGGAACAGAGTTATTGATACGTATCCAACAGTGGGCATTCAGTAAAACGATTCCTTAAAGGACTCAAAAAGCATTTACACGTAAGTTGATGCATCCGCCCCCAAAAGCTGTACAAGGACTAGTTTTGAAACAAAGAGACTTGCAAAACATCAAGTATTACCTGAGGCACCGCTAGATAAAACTGAAATTTTTGTTCCAGTTCCTGCTTTTCAGACATTAACGAAGCAACTCGCGCTTGTTCTTCAGTTACACGCTGTTGTTCTTGCTGCTCAACATTGATTCTTTCTGTGTATATTAAGAACATTACTTATCGTAGAAACAAAGACTCTGACGAGAAAGTATTAATCTCAAACGCACTCAGACCTGTAATTCTAATTTTAGTTTGGCCATCTCCTTCTCTAATACTTGGTCCGAGGAAACTCCAACAAATGAAGTACCCATTGTTTGTTGTTGCATCGAGTTTAGCTCTGCTCTGAGAGATGCTGCATCTTCCTCAGCCTATCAACAATGAGTAAATAGTAAGTTTAGAAAATACAGAAAAGCAAACTTAATATTCGGAAGACATAAAGTGTATTTGCATACTCTATATTGTTCCTCCTCTGCCTCCTTAACACGTTTCTTCAGAGTCCTAACTTGAGCTGAGAGATCCTCCTATAAGCAATAGATATACCGATAAAATGCATTCAAGGGTAGGTTATATTTGACATCAATACAACGGTTGACCCTTGCGGAAGGTAACCATGACCGTGGCTTCCCCACCATTTTTCTTGGCTCGGATCATTGTCATTGTGCGATCAAAAGAGAATAATGTGTGGGTGTAAAGATATCGAGATTCACCTATATATATTACAAAGTTAAACTAATTTTTATATGTATTAACTAATTATAAGGAAACTAACTATTACATGTATTAACTAATATTCTTGCGCAAGTAATTTATTTGTTATAAGGAAACTAATTATTACATGTATTAACTAATCATAAGGAAACTAATTATTATATGTATTAACTAATATTCTTGCAAAAGTAATTTATTTGTTATAAGGAAACTAATTATTACATGTATTAACTAATATTCTTGCAAAATTAATTTATTTGTTATAAGGCAACTAATTATTACATGTATTAATTAATCATAAGGAAACTAATTATTACATGTATTAACTAATATTTTTGCGCAAGTAATTTATTTGTTATAAGGAAACTAATAACAAATTATCTTTTTCATAAAATTAATGGGATCGATGAATTTAATGGTGAGATCGATTTAATTGATATTTTCCTATATTAGAGCTTGGCGATTAATTTAAAAAATGATTAAGAAATTTCAAAAAATCAACCAATCAACTATCTCAAATTCTTCTGAGAAGCTCTGTATGAGTGACACGTGACAAATGTACTTCTCTTTTAATATATAGAGGGATACGGTAAAAAGTATTTTAGATTTTATTAAAGATGAGGAGGATATACTATTTGACTACATATTCTACATTAATTATGTTAATATCACTGATGTTCGTTTGCGGACGCAGCTACCATGCGGCTGCGACTTTGGCTATTTTTACCAATAAACTTGTTTTTTTTGATTAACACACGTAACTACGTCTGAACGTTTCGTCTAGCGTTAAAAGATCAGACGCTGATAAAATTAGTGTTGTAGTCGAAAATTCTACGCAACAGTGTAATTTACAATTTTTCCTAAATATATATTAGATTAAGTATTCAAGTTAATTATTCATCTAATAAATAATTATTTTAAGTACTCAATAACATCTTAGTGTGTTTTGGATATGCATTAAAATTGAGATTAAGTATGGTACCATTATTTTGGGAATTTTAAAATTTTGATATATTTCGGATATCCATTTAAATTCAAGTTCGGACTGGGTAAAACCCATAACCTGAAATAACGTAAAACAAGATCCATTTGGTATTCAAGTCGGGTTTTTTTTTATCGGATTGAATTTGATTCGAATTTTTCGGGTTCAGTTTATTTGTCCAACCTTAAAAGCAATATCACAAAGTTAAATATAACAAACTCATAATCACAAATTAACTTTGTTCTGTGATTTTGAGTTTGTTATGTTTGAATTTATACATTTTGGGTCAAAATATTATTTTTGTTCTTAAAATAAACTTTCTAATTTATCAGAAATCTTGGAAGTAAACTAATTAGAATTTGATTTTCATAATAACTGGCTACAAACCAGAAGAGATCTTATCAACTCAATAGAGTAATGTGGAAAACAGATGAAAGCAATATCAAAATGTTAAATATAACAAAGAGAAATATTTTAAGATAGTCAAAAAAAAGTTGTCACAAAAATAGCTTTTAAAGAGAACTATGACCAAAAAAATATTATTAAAAGGTGTAAATATATATTTATACCCCTACGATTAACTAATCTAAATTTAGGGTTTAGAGTTATGGGTGAGGTTTGGAAGTGGAGTTTAAAATTTAAGAAAAATGAAAATAAATACTTGAATTTTTAAAATAAAAAGAATTTTTCGATCATTTTTAGGGCTATTTGGATGGAAAAAAATAGTTATTGAGAGAATTACCCCTATAACAAACTCAAAATCACAAAACAAATACTCAATGTATTTATAAAGTTGATATTTTACCATTTGCCCACATATTAATAAAAATTAAATATAAATTAAAAATTTATTTGATTCTCAGTAAAAAAATTATACCACTCGTATTTTTAGATTTTCATTTTTTTTACAAAATAAAACCTATTAATTAAAGCTAAATATCAATCTTTCAAATACAAATCTAAAAATTCAAAGCCATCATTTAAAAAAAAACAGAGAGAGCATAACTAAAGCATGAAATTTGTAAACCACCTTATTTGCTGTAATATATCTCGAAAAACATATGAATTTGTTACAAAATCAACACATTGAAGAACAAACAAGATGATTTACAATGGTTAATTTTTTTGGGAAATGTTACATGTTACAGAGAGGCTCCGTGTACACACATGTAGCAATATCATCCAACAAAGGGAGCCAAAACCAAAACTTCGAGACTTAACGATTCAAAAAGTGATTCAAGAGATCCCAATGGTCTTACCCAAAAGCCAGAGAACAAGCGACATTTCGATCCCGAATATTGTATGAAGAGCACTTCTATCAAGTGTAAAACCAAATATTGTGATTCCTGCTTTATTGTTCTCAAAGTAATTCACTGAAAAATCCAACAAAAGTTTGTGAAAGTAAGTATAAGTAGCATGATTAACTATGGTCTCTTAGGGTGGAGTTTTTAGATTTGTTAAGAGATGTTTCTTAGCTTTTAATTAAGAAAAACTTAAGAACAGTCTCTTCAATAAGAGACGTTTCTTAACCGAAAAAAATCAAATCATAAGTTAAGAATTCCACTCTAAGAGACCGGAGTTAATTATGGTCTAAAGAAGAGTATGTAGATGTACCTAGAGCTTGTCGTTTTTGGAATGATATGCTGCTATAAGCATAAGCAGGGATGAGATCGTTGTTATCAAAATCATCTTCTTCCTCTCCATAATCTTCACTATCGTTTGTGTCTCCAATATCAACATCTGTTGAATAGAATCCATGTCCGCTTGCTCTATCAACTAACCTTGGAGTCCCTCCTTCCACAGTCTCAAAGGATTCTATTGTCGCGCAGACATGCCACTTTGCAGCAAGGCAAGTAACAGCCTGAGCCTTGTGTGTGATCTTTGAAGCACTTCGTAGTAAAATGAGTAGCGCAGTGACCAGCGTCATTGAACACAGCTAAGATCAGCACAAGACAAAAGAGTAAGAAAATTGGTTAAAAGAGATCTAATAGAAAGCAAAACAAAAAAAGACAAAACTCACTGCGAGTTCTCCAGCACTGTTGATGTTTAATCCAGCATAGGCCTTAGTGGTAATAAGCAAAGAGTAAAGCTGACTTCCAGTGACAAGAATCAATGACGACAATATGAAGATTCGGTATCTGTGGCTGATGATTCTCAGGTGACGTCTGATGCGGAGATGTTCAGACAAGATGGAACCAACATCTGAATCCATTTGAAAGACTTGAGCAAAGTCTTGGAGCCTAAGGATCTGGAGATGGCAGATGAGACGGAAGAGCACACAAACAAGGAAGATGACAGTAGTACGGTACAGCCACGAGAAGAGCTCCATCAGACAAGCGACTGTGTCACTCAAGATAACGTTACCAAGGAAAGGAATCTGAGATGCTCCTGAAGCGTACCACCATATCTTGTATGTACTCATCGCTAAGAAACAAGGAGTGACGAAGTAAGAGAGGATCTTGAGCGATCTCTGCATAACAATAAAACAAGACTTGTGTTAATTAAAAAAACAACTATATTAACATCGCTATGTGCTAATTCATAAAACAAAAGCAAAGCATTGTTGTTCTTGTGGAGCAAGTAAGCATAGGGGTTTCAAGATTCAAAGTAGTTATTTGTTTACACCACCATAGGGCCCTAAATAAAAGAAAATTTACAATTCTACCACAAATTTGACACCATTTTGCAAATTTACTTTTAATGAAAGACAATTTTCAAAAATACATTTACTTTTTGATGAAAATATACTTAATTAATTTTTATAAATATTTATAAAAAATTTAGAAACTCAACCTCACTCATTTAACACTAAACCCTAAACAATAATCACTAAACTGTAAACCCAAATGTTAATATATTTTTGATAATATGTATTTTTGTAAAGTGATATTTAACTTATGTTATTTTAGCAATTTCTCCTAAATAAATTGACAATGTGATAATTCAACTATAAAAACATGGCTATGTGCTAATTCATAAAACAAATGTAAAACAATGTGTTCCTTGTGGAGCAAGTAAACATAGGGTTTTCAAGATTCAAAGTAGTTCGTTGTTTACATCACCATAGATCCCAAATAAATTGTAAAGAAACTCACGTTGAGCTGATTGGTGTAGCCTCGACGAACAGTGGAGCTCTCATCCCAAAGCTTATCGAAGAAAAGGAACCGTCGAAGACCAAACTTGCTAACGAACCTTGAGAGACAGAGGAAAGAAAGGGAAGCGAAGGTGCTGAGAGAAAGCTGAACAACAGAATCATAAGGCCTAGAGTGATGGCTATCGCAGTTGGCGCAAGCGAGCATGAAGTGAGACATCGCCGGAACCACGAGCGTGAAAACGACAAACATCGACCAGGACAGAACCGCTGTCCAAGGGCTGGACTGGTCCACGCACATCCATCTCAAATATTTTCGGAAACTATGGAGCTCGTCGTGGGCGTTTGAGACAGAACGCTTGAACTTCTTTTCACGGTTAATCAACGGATCTCTTCTTCCTCCTCCGTCGTCGTTTCTTTCTGCTGCGGTTCCGATGTCGATGTCCGTCATGGACGATCGCTCGGAAAATAAATATATATTTTTACAAAAAGGGTGTGAGAAATTAGACGAGAGACTCTGTTTTTTTTTCTTCTTCTCCCAAGAAGAAGGCTGAGAATCAGGAATAGCTAAAATTGTGAAGGTTATTTATAAATTGTTTGATGCTAACGTAACGTGGCCTTTGATGCATTTATCCTATGTTGCTCCCACCGTCTTTATTTGTAGACAACGTATAACATTTGGATTTGACAAACGGATTTGTGTAAGTGTATCATTGTTAGGTTGACTTTTGTTTCACAATAAAACAAAAATAAATGTAGTCATGTGTTCATTAAAAAAAAAAGAAAAAAAATGTAGGTATGACTTCATGAGAAAATTCTGATTTGACAATCACGGGATATTACTGATATTTTTTCCTCTAAATTTTATGTCAATTTAAAATTTTTGTCATGAATTAAAAGAGTAATTTCTATTTAGGTTTTCATTATTATTAAAAATGAAAACCGTAATAGCATGGATTTTTATTAACACTGATTATAATAGTTTCAACTCCTTCTGTACGGAGAAACTTACTTATAGGTGGTAAAATAATATGTAAATAATAAATAGATATTTGTTACTATTATTTATGATAAAATTGATGCAATCAATTTTTTTTTTTTGAAATAATCGTCCACATTTCTTTAGTTCTTTAAATTGTCATAGACTACAATTATCATTTATCTGCGGGAAAATACGTGGCCACAGCATAAACTTAGATGTTTATTGATGAGATGGTTCGAAGTCACAAGTTAGAAGATGTCTACAGTTTTTTTCTTCTTCAACTAGATTTTGGTCCATAGTCACTTGATTTGTTAATAACATTTTTTGATAGTTTAATAAATTTGAAATTTCATTAAAAAAATACGTGGCAATGAAAAAGTATTTAGAAAAACATGAAGAGTTCTGGCAAGCATACAAGATGCTAGTGAACAAAACAGGCTGTAGAACAATGACATTGTGATATGTAAAATACTAAAATTTAGGTCGTAGATCACGCAAATCACCGTACCTACGGCGACACGTACATGTTGTTAAGCTGTTCCTAAATACCATTAAATTAATTGGAGGACTTAACAAATAAACAAAACTAGTCTTTGCCCGCGCGGGTGTTATTTTTACAAATGACAAATATTTTAAGCAATTTATTTGATATAATTGTATATATGACTGGAAATTAATATTCGATATCCGTTATCCGATCTGGGATCTCATCCGTTTCGAAAAACAGATATTTGGGGATCCTGATAGTGATTTTACGGATTCGACTGATCCACGTACAAATTTAGATAGTAAAATTTTAGGTCTGGATATTCGGATCTGGATATTAAATATTTAAAATTTAATTGTGTATATGTATTATACTTTTATATAAAATAACAAAAATTTTATTTTATGAAATTTTAATGATTTTTAACGTTTTTAAATAATAATTTTAAATAAACTAAATATATGGTTAATAGTTAGTTTTGATTTATTTTTAATTAAAAAACAGATCCGGATATCCGTGTGTATTCATATTTTATTCCGGATATCCTAACCCCGAATATCCGGATCCGGATAATAATTTTACGATCCGACGAATGCATATCCTAATCCGTATATCCTAAAATACCCCGACCCGTCCTAGACCTAATTGTGTATATGTATTATATGGTGATTAAAATTTTTAAATTTATAAATTACATAAGTTATTCTTATCTTATTAGATATATATAAATCGTAGAAATGAATAGTACATTTTATTTGTTTGTATATATAACCTTTATAATAAATATTAATATGTATTTTAGTCATTAAATTACTATGAAAAGTTACAAGATTTTGTTATTGTAAATGAATAAGTTCAGATTATAATCGAAAATTATTAACATTTTTATCTTTTTTATAGTTCAAATATAGTTGAGTAACTTATATGAATATGAATAAAAAAATAAAACTAATTTAATGCTATATATATGTATAATTCTGTTTTTATTATTAAAAAATAGAAAATATATAAATACTTTTTATGAAGTATTGGACATTCTGTTTGGATGCAGAGATAATATTTAGAACATGATGTTATTTTGTTTGGATTCAGGGATAATATCAGTGGCATTCCTTGTAAATATTAAGTAAATTTAAGGGTTATTTCTTATTTGTACTTCACTTTTAATAGATTAGATTTGTAATTAGATCAAACTCAACAAGTAAACTTTCCATTGGAACACAGTTAAAAATTTAATCATAGATTACTTGAAGAATTCTAAGTCCCTGGTGGCATGTCTTCAATTTATTGGAAGGATGGTCGAATCCGTAAGTTCAAACGCTCTTTAAATGAATAAAAAAAAAGAATATTTCAATTCTATAATAAGTCTAACACTCTATCTATTCGAATAATTCATGGGCTTGGTTTTTGATTGCTTGTGGTGACCTTTGTGAATGGCTAGCCATTCATGTCTATGTAGTGATAAATTAAAAAAAAATCTAATACTATCAAGTTAAAGCTTTTTATAAAACTATCAAGTCAAAAATTTAAAAGATTTCAATATATTGGTAATTATTTACCGTCAAATATATAGCTTGCATCTAATTTTCTCGATTGTATTCATGTTCAGTTGTCTGATTAATTTTGTTTTTGTTTAAGAATAATGATTTTTATTCTTAATTCTAGTATGAATTCTATTATGGGTGTGTCGGTTGCAATTAATTTTTCTTTTTTGGGTAAAAGGTTGCAATTACTTTTTTAACGAGTATGTATATGATACAAAAAATTAACAGAATACACGAAAATGAATGATATTATATCATGAGTTTAATAGTCGCAAGGTAATATGTAGCGTACACATTGAGATTTGAGCTTTCCAAAATGTCAGGAATACTAAATGGACATAATGTATAAATTCGAATATGTGGTTTAAGCTTTGGTTTAAAATGATTTGACCATCATACTCGTAATGATGCTCTAATGTTCAAACTAGACATGGCAAATGAAGACCTCGACCGCAGACCTGGCCCGCAAAAGCTTGTTGCGAGCCGGTATTAGAGTAGGTATTTTTATGCCCTAAAATTAGCAGGCTTTGCGGGACGTACACACACGATATTGGACTTCTGCGGATGGACTAAATTGGATCATGCAGAAAAACAAAGACACACACGTAATATTTTTCTCTAAACACTTTTTCTGAAAAAAAAACTAGAAAAAATTGAGAAAGCGATCCGTTGCGACTTAAGAATCTGAACTGATGCCTTATATGTTTACCATTCGCTTCTACTTTATATAGTTTTTCAGTTTTGATGAATCTAAAGATCGGGAAATTGTCACTCATAAGAAAAGATCCCAAACCTATAGAAGCAGTGAGTTGACTTAAGTTCAGAGTTATATTTTGGTGGAAGTAACAAGTATCACAATATACAATTTTTTGCGATGTTCTGACTTCAGATTTGTTAAAGTATTTTCTTTAGTTCAACAACTTCTTCAAGAAAATAGACATGGGTTCAAAAGAGATATCTATGCACCCATCAACATTTAAAGGTAAATTTGGAAGAACATCATTGTTTAGTTTATTCTTGATAATCGCCATTCACATATTTGAGGGTAATCTAGTATGGTTTGAATATAATTTTGCATCGCTTTTGTTGTGTTCTTGAAGTTATGTTATCTCATGTCTGATTTTAACTTTGTGCATGTGAAGTTAACTAAAGAACGGACGGTTTGTAGACTGATCCGCTAAGGCCTATGCAATATACTAAAGAGATTCTGAAAACTTACGTTTATTGATGTGTAACAACAAGTATATATACACCATAACAAGTCCTAAAGAGATAAGGACATAATCTAAGATAATTACAAACTCATAATTATCTTAAGTATATCTTATACTATTACACCCCCTCAAGATGGACGTCGGTTAGAAAGACCAATCTTGGTAGCTAGATCAGTAAAACGTTGTCGCGACAGTGGCTTGGTGAGAGTGTCTGCGAGTTGATCCGCCGTGTTTTGAACCATTTCACGAACATAATGATAAGCTAAAGCAACATGCTTCATTCTTGAATGAAAAACCGGATTAGCACAGAGATAGGTGGCTCCAATGTTGTCGCAAAACAATGTGGGAACTGAGACAGAGGAAAGATGAAGATCAGATATAAGAGACATGATCCATTTGACTTTAGACGCAGCTTCAGATACAGCTCTATACTCAGCTTTTGTAGAAGACCGAGCTACTCCTTTCTGCTTTTTGGAAGACCATGAGACGGGTTGCTTGCCAAGAAATACCACATAAGCACTAGTTGAAGTATAATCATCCTTGTCACCAGCCCAATCAGCATCTGAATATGCATGTAAATTGAACGGAGTTGAAGCAGAGAAGAAGATACCTTTGTCAGCCGTACCAGTTAGATATCGTAGAACACGCTTAAGTGCTTCATCATGTGCTGTTGTAGGACAATGCATAAACTGAGATAATCTGTTTTGCTGCAAACGCAATGTCTGGTCTGGTGAGAAGAAGATATTGTAGACTTCCAACAGTTGCTCGGTAAGACGTTGGATCTTGTAGTGGTGTTCCAGACTTAAGTGTGAGAGGATGAGTGTTAGTCATCGGTGTTGGAACTGGTTTAGAGTTCGACATGCCTGTGCTGTGGAGAAGATCAGTAATGTATTTGGTTTGTGTGAGAAGAAGAGCTTTGTTGCTGTGGATAGCTTCCATTCCCAAGAAGTATGATAAGTTTCCAAGATCTTTGAGAGAGAAACGACTACCAAGAATCTGAATAACTTGAGATACTTCAGCTGAAACTGTACCAGTAACAATTATGTCATCGACATAAATAAGAATGTAGATGAGAGATGCACCACGACAAAGCACAAAGACAGAAGCATCGGCAAGAGAGTTGACAAAACCAACACTGAGAAGAAATTGTCGTAGCTCATTGTACCATGCTCGAGGCGCTTGACGGAGGCCATATATGGCTTTGTTTAATCGGCACACATGATCTGGTCGGTCTTTATCAATGAAACCAGGGGGTTGTGTCATGTATACTTCCTCATAAAGTCTTCCTTGAAGAAACGCATTGTTTACATCAAGTTGACGAATGCACCAGCCTCTTCCTACTGCAATTCCAAGAACTAGTCTGATAGTAGCATGCTTGATTACTGGACTGAACGTCTCATGAAAATCGATGCCCGGACGCTGATGATTGCCCTTGGCGACAAGCCGTGATTTACGCCTATCGATAGTGCCATCAGGAAGTCGTTTAATTCGGTAAACCCACCTGCAACCAACAATGTTTTTCGCCTGTGATCGATCAACAAGATCCCAAGTATGTTGTGTACAGTGAGAGTCATATTCTGAGCTCATAGATTTTCTCCATTTCTCATCTTTGAGTGCTTGAGTGTGATTAGCTGGTTCAACTTCTTTAAGAACTGCAGTTAAACCATACTTTGGATTAGGCTTGATAACATTGTTCTTGGCTCTAGTCACCATTGGATGGGAGTTGACTGTTGTACGAAGGTTGACAAGTTGTTGGGGAGACGCAGACTCAGTGCTGCTAGTTGCTGTTGTTGAGGCAGGAGATGCATCAGCTTCAGTTGTAACAGATGAAGGAGACATTGCCGGAGGTGTTGGCGAAGCAGAGGATGCGTCAGAATCAGCTGAAACAGGTGAACAAGGCGTTGCAGGAAGTGTTGTTGCTGGAGATGGAGTTGTTGCAGCAGTATCTGGTGAAGAATCCGTCCTTGGTGCAACAGTTGTGTAGTGAGGCCAGTGAGAGATAGGAGCTACAGAGGCAGAGGGTGAGTCTGCAACTGATATATCACTAGAAACATGAGACACAGAAGTTATGAGTTTTGAATAAGGGAAAATTGACTCAAAGAACTGAACATGACGTGACACATAGATCCTAGAGCTAGAGACATCAAGACAGAGAAAGGCACTTTGGGAAAGAGAATAACCCAAGAAGACACATGGTGTTGATTTAGGACTGAACTTGTTGGTTCCATAAGGCCTAAGCCAAGGATAACACAGACATCCGAATGATCTTAGCTTTGAGTAGTTTGGTTCAACGCCAAAGAGAAGTTGATACGGTGAGTGTCGTGACAGGTTTGGTGTGGCCATCCTGTTTATAAGATAGACTGCTGTGGTGAAGGAGTATGACCAGTACTGATGAGGAATGCCAGCATGTGACAACAGAGAGAGTCCAGTTTCCACTATGTGATGATGACGTCTTTCACTCATCCCATTGTGTTCGGGAGTGTGAGGAGGAGTTGTGAGATGTGTGATTCCATTATTTGCTAGAAACTGCCTGAGAGCAATATATTCACCACCATTGTCTGAGTATAGACTTACTATTTTAGTGTTGAACTTGTTTTCCACTAGTTGCTTGAACGCAATGAAGACTTGTGCAACCTGAGATTTCAGTTTCAGTGGATAAAACCATGTATACCGAGTGAAGTGATCAACAAAGATAACATAATATTTATAGTTATCGATGGAGACAACAGGAGATGTCCACACATCAGAAAAGAGTAACTCTAGTGGAGCAGAGGTTCGGAAAGATGAAGTGTGAGAAAATGGCAGTTTATGACTTTTATTGCTAGAACAAGAATTGCAGACAAGTGCAGATGAGAAATCAGAAATAGGTAAACGAAACTTAGAAATCATATGACGAAGAGTTTGTGAATTCGGATGGCCTAATCTAGAGTGCCAATCCGATAAAGAACAAGAAAAAGCTAAAGCAGAACTGAGATTATCTTTCACTGGCCACTCATACACCCCTTCATTGGCTTTTCCTTTGAGAACTGTTGCTCCCGAGGTTAGATCCTTCACCTGAAAATCATGAGGTAAGAGTTGCACCATCACATTATTAGTCTTGCAAAGCTTGTTAACAGAGATAAGATTTTTCTTCATAGCAGGAACACAAAGCATGTTATCAAGTAATAATGGACGAGAGTTAGTAGGAAGATGAGTAGAACCAGTGTGTGTGATCGGCAACCCTGTGCCATTGCCTATCAAGACATCTTCTCCACCTGTATAAGGCGAGTGTAATGACAAATTATTGAGATCAGAGGCTATATGATGAGACGCGCCACTGTCAAGGAGCCACGGTGCTGAGCCAACAGAGCTGACTGTGTTGTGTGCTTGTTGTGTCTGGTTCTGCCATTGTGGCGTTGCAAGCGGTAGATGAGGAGCTTGCCACTGCGGAGAGTTGTTCATGTGTTGAGGGTTTGAAGATGGGGCTATGTTTGTTGAGCTGTATTGTGGACAGCGACGAGCACTGTGCCCTTGAGTCCCACAAATTTGACAGCGTCCTAAGTATCCACGACCAGAACCACTGCGTCCTCCATAGCCTCCACGATAGTTTCCACGAGTTGGTGATGATGATGTGTTCTGACGATATTGAGTTTGAGCCGCATGAGCTGTGATGGGTAAAGTTGCCTCAGTTGATGTTATTGTGAGTGTATTTTCTCTGTTTAAGAGTTTTTCATGCAGTTCATCAATTGTGATAGGTGTGTCTCTGCCATTCACCATCTTGACGATTGCCCTATAGTCGTCTCCAAGACCATCAGTAATGTAGTCAAGAAGATCTTCATGATCAACTGGTGATCCAAGAAGTGCAAGTTGATCGACTTTGGCCATAATACTCCTCATGTAATCTGTGATTGACTTAGTGCCTTTGCTGCTGGTTTTGAGATGTTGTCTGAGTTGCTTGATGTGAGCTCTGGATGGTTTACCATAGGTTTGAGTTAGAATTTGCCATATTTCTTTTGTTGTTGTTGCACGAGCCACAATAGGTTGAATTGGTAAAGACAGAGATCCAATAAGGCTGCTGTAGAGTAGTTTGTCCTGACGTTTCCATGCAGCAAAGTCAGGATTTTGAATAATTGTTCCTGCGTCGTCTGTTATTTGTTGCTGGTGGTGCGTGATCATCATCATCGATGAACACATGTAGCTCATGTGCCTCAAGAAGAGACTTGATTTGCAAACGCCACGTGATGAAGTTTGTTGATGTGAGTTTTGTTATACTCGACATATTAAGAGAGATGAGAGTACTCTTTGGATTTGTTGAGTTGAACACAAGAGCCATGTCGGCTGAAGATGTCATGGACGAACCAGTGGACATTGTTTTTGAAGAGAGAAGAGAAGAGAAGAAGGAAGTCGATTATGAGAAGAGAAGATTTTGATTAGGTTAATTAAACCTGCTCTGATACCATAAAGAGATTCTGAAAACTTACGTTTATTGATGTGTAACAACAAGTATATATACACCATAACAAGTCCTAAAGAGATAAGGACATAATCTAAGATAATTACAAACTCATAATTATCTTAAGTATATCTTATACTATTATATACGAGTCGGTTTAGTCAGCTCTTCAGAAGACCGCGGCCCATGTGGATCTGTTCCACCAAAACCGCTTGACAACAATCCCATGGCGGGACAGGATGAGATGGGGTGGAGTGGGACAACCCATTTGCCATCACTAGTTCAAACTAAAACTCGTAGCCGATAAATAGTGGCGAAGGATGATATGGTAGAACTGTAGAAGAGGTAATATAGGTTAAATGACTTGACTTCATTAGAAAGACATGCAGAAGTATATATACAGAGACATGATACTAGGGTATACACAATATCTAATTACATTAGAACCCCTAATCATATATTTCCTTATACGTCTATACGCCCCCTCAAGATGGAGGTGGGGTAACAACTCCAATCTTGGAACAAAATTGTTGAAAAGGCATCCGAGGTAGAGGTTTAGTAAGAACATCCGCAAGCTGGTCCCTGGTGGAAACATGGACTACGCGAAGCTGTCCGATTCTTGAATGGAAAACCGGGTTTGCACACATGTAAGTGGCACCAATGTTATCACAATAAATCACTGGAGCTGTAGGCAATGAAATGCCAAGTTCAGAGAGTAAGGAACAGATCCACCGAAGTTCTGAGGCAGTGTTCGCGACTGATCGATATTCGGCTTCTGTGGATGATCGAGCGACACCCTTTTGCTTCTTTGACGACCAGGATATTGGTTGACCTCCCAAGTAAATAACATAAGCATTGGTAGATACAAAGTCATCATTGTCACCTGCCCAATCAGCATCGGAGAAAGCATGGAGAGATATAGGATTGTTTTTGCGAAGAAGAATACCATGGGAAAGTGTTCCCGCCAGATAACGTAAGACTCTTTTAGCTGCACTCCAATGACAGTCAGTAGGGCGATGCATATACTGAGATAGCTTATTGACAGCGTAGGCTATATCAGGGCGTGTAAAAGCAAGATATTGAAGGCTCCCAATAATGGTTCTGTATTGAGTTGGATCGTTCAGAGGTTTACCCATGGTAAGTGACAATTTCTCAGCTGAATTCAACGGTGTTGAGACGGGCTTGGTATTCTGCATATTGGTCTTGTGTAACAAATCTGTGATGTATTTCTTTGCATCAAGTGGAGTCCGGCGGTGGTCCTTGTAACTTCGATGCCCAAGAAATAGTGTAAGTTTCCCATGTCCTTGATGGAGAATCTCTTGGCGAGAGATTGGATGATGCCATTGATGAGCTAGTTATTGCTTCCTGTGACTATGATATCGTCCACGTAAACAAGAAGATAAACAACAGCACCAGTACGTTGAAGCACAAATAATGAAGTATCAGCGACGGAATTGTAGAACCCAAGTGAAATAAGATAAGCTTGAAGTTCATGGTACCAGGCCCGAGGCGATTGTTTCAAGCCGTAGATTGCCTTGTTGAGGCGACAAACGTGATGTGGACGATCTTTATCAATGAAGCCCGGAGGTTGAGCCATGTAAACTTCATCAGTTAGTCGAGCTTGAAGAAATGCATGATTAACATCTAACTGCCGCAATTGCCATGATTTGCTTTCTGCCAGCCCTAGTACAGTTCGAACCGTGGTCGCCTTAATCACCGGACTGAAAGTATCTGAAAAATCCACTTCGTATTGTTGGTTGAAACCTCGAGCTACAAGTCGTGACTTCCGCCTGCCAAGAGAACCATCAGGCAACATTTTATTTGTAAAAATCCAACGGCACCCGACAATATTTTGATGTGGCGATGGGGGAACCAAGTCCCACGTTCTGTTCTTAACTTGAGCATTAAATTCTTCAGAACATGAGTTTCTCCAGGCTGGATCCCGCATAGCTTGGTTGATAGTTGTGGGAATGGTATATTTGTGAGGGGCTATGATAGACATGGAATATTTCTTATTGGGTTTAATAATATTGTTTTGAGATCGGGTTGTCATTCTTTGTGGTGGAGGTGGTGGAATAGCAGGGTTTGTTTCTGACTGAGATATGGGAGACGGCGATGTGTGTGGTGAAGAAGATGACGGGGAGTTTAAAATCGGGTTTATGTTTGGTTGGACAGATGGGCTCGGGTTTGGTGTGTTTTGTGTTAATGGGCCAGTATGTGAGTCAGGTAGGCTAGGTGTTGGGCTTGTTACAGAAACAGTAGAGATAGAATGAGGAGTAGTATCAGAACCTGATTCAGGGGAGGACGGGAGTGTCTGTTGATCAGTCCCCGGCGATGATGAGGATGAAGAATCGGAGCTCAGGGGTGCCACTCCAGGTGTTGACAGAGGTTGACGAGGAATACGAGTAACCGGTGACGACCAGGCAGGTTCAGGAATTGGTGTTTCTGGGTTTCGGAAGGGTGATGTGTTTCGGAATGGAAAATTGTCTTTATCAAATTTCACATGGCGAGAGACATTAAGGCGACCAGTGGAAGTATCAAGACACAGGTAAGCACTTTGGGTCAGAGAATACCCTAAGAAAACACAGGGTTTGGACTTGTCTTTGAGCTTGTTGGAGTTATACGGGTGTAGCCAAGGGAAACACATACACCCGAAAACTCAGAGGCTACTATAGTTTGGGGCTCTGGAAAATAGCTTCTGGAATGGTGATTGCATCGATAGAGTGGGTGTTGGTAATCGGTTGATGAGGTATACGGCGGCTGCAAACGCATAGGGCCAGTATGTCTTTGGAACTGCCGCGTGAGAGAGAAGTGTTATGCCAGTTTCGACAATATGCCGATGTTTTCTTTCAGAAACTCCATTGTGCTTTGGCGTATGCGGAGGAGTGGTAAGGTGAGAAATTCCATGCTCCGTAAGGAATGATCGTAAGGCTATAAATTCTCCGCCATTATCAGAGTAGAGCGTGGTGATTTGGAATTGAAATTGTTTCTCCACTAATGCTTTGTATGCAATGAAGACTTCGCGGACTTGAGATTTTCTAGTAAGAGGATACATCCAAGTATATCTGGTATAATGATCCACCAAGACAAGATAGTACTTATGGTTTTCAAGAGAGGTGATAGGAGAACTCCAGATATCGGAGAAAATTATTTGGAGTGGACGAGAAGAGGTGATTGAAGATTGCGAAAAGGGCAATTTGTGGCTCTTATTAATGAGACAATGGGTGCAAGACAACTGTTTTTGAGAAGAAGACGACAAAGGTAATTGGAAAAGAGAAACAATAGAATTTAAAATAGTAGAGGATGGATGTCCTAAACGAGCATGCCATTTGTTGCTGCTGGTTTTTGGTGAGGGTGAAGCAAAGAGGGAATGAAAGGTAGATGGTGTCACTGGCCACTCGTAAAGCTCGTCTTAGTCCGTCCTTGGAGTAATGGAACCCCCGTGCTGAGATCCTTCACCTGAAAATGAGCCGGGAAAAATTCAACAGACACTTGGTTAGAGTTGCACAATCTATAGACTGATATCAAGTTCTTATGGATATTGGGAACATATAGGATATTGGTTAAGGATAAAGGACGAGAGTTTGAGGGTAGTGAAGATGAACCAGTATGCGAGATCGTAAGACCAGAGCCATCTCCAATCAAGACTTCATCGTGACCAGCATATGGTTGATGAAGAGAGAGATTCACAAGATCACTAGTTATATGATGAGTAGCGTCGCTGTCGAGCCAGTTGTTTGCCGTGTACTGTGCCGGAGGTGCCATCACCATATTAGCTCTGGGCTGCCATGGTGAAAACGGGTTGCGTGGTGTCAGTTCATTATTGTTGCGATTGGGTGGAGGCTGATTACATCTCCTGGCACTGTGACCGTGAACTCCACAAAGCTGGCATCGTCCAAGGTAAGGGCGGGGTTGATAAGTATCGGATCTGTTGTTGTGTTGATACTGCCAGTTTGTATTCCTATTGTTGCCATTGTTGTTGCGGTTGCTGAACTGCTTACTGGAGGATCCACGGTAGTTGTTGTTGCTGTTGGTGCCTCGGTGTGTAGTAACATTAGCTGTAACATGGATTACCGTCTGCTGCGGGGTGGAGGGTTGAAGTTTTGCCTCATGGTTAATCAATCTCTCATGAATCTCTATGAGAGAAGGCGTTGTGTCTCTACTTTCAATCTGATCAGCCACGTTCTTGTAATCTTCTGAGAGGCCAGCAATGACAAACTCGACTTGATCTTCTTGGTCATATGGCTTGCCTAATATCGCAAGTTGATCAAAACGAGTAATGAGACCTTGCATATACTCATCTATTGTTTTAGTGCCCTTCTTCCACTCCTTAACTTGCTGTCGGATTTGTTTGATGTGCCCTCGCGTAGGTTTGGCATAGGTAGACGCCAGTGTCTCCCAGATCTGGTATGATGTTGTTGCTCGTGACACCAGCGGTTGGATAACTGTAGAGATCGAACCAAGCAAGGCGCTGAAGACAAGTTTGTCTTGTTTCGTCCAATGGGTATAGTCTGGATTAGTTGCAGGAACCCCATCAGTTGTGATCGTTGGCTGAGGAACCTCCAGAGATCCATCGAGATATCCGGCGAGATCATATGCATCAAACAGTGCGTGAACCTGTTTGCTCCACATGAGATGATTGGTACTGGTAAGCTTAGCAACATTGGTCATGTTAACACTTAAGAGTGTTTTGTTGTTGATGATGACGGCTTCGTTGGTTGACACAGGTGAAGAAGAAGACATATTGAAAACGGGATTGAGAAGCGGAAGAGAAAATTTTTGGTGTATTTAGTTATGGCTGCTCTGATACCATATAGGTTAAATGACTTGACTTCATTAGAAAGACATGTAGAAATATATATACAGAGACATGATACTAGGGTATACACAATATCTAATTACATTAGAACCTCTAATCATATATTTCCTTATACGTCTATAGGTAATACTTGTGACTAAACTGAAGATAACTTTTACTTATCACCAAAAAAAGACTGAAGATAGCTTTCAAGTAAAAGAGCAGAAACGGACCGGCACAAGCTTTTATGGGCTGACAGAATCTCTGTCACAGAAATATAAGTTGTGGTCGTAACACGCAAGCCAACTAAGCCACTCTTCCTATAAAATAATGTATTGTGTTTAGACATATTTCAGATGATTGTCAGAAAGTCTTATTGATTTCCAACAACTGACATTTTAATTGTTTTCTGAGTAGGTTTTGTTAACACATCTTTAACAATAAGATATGTTTTGATGGTTAGGATAAGAAGGAATCGATTCGGTTTGCGTTGTGAAATAAGAGATGATGGATTAGACAAGGCGTACGAGTTAGGTTTGTTCAATGTTTTCGGTTGGGGTCGCTTGGATAGTTAGTATTAGAAATAACCAAATTAAACTGCGGTTCAATTTGGTTTAGGTGTCTTATAGTTTAGATGTTAAAACTTGATTAAATCTGATAAATTCAATTAGATCATGATAAATTCGTTCATTTGACTTGAAATTCAATGCTAACTTTTGTAAGGTCCAGCACAATTCGGTACAAATCAATTTATAAAAACAAACATTGGCTAAACTGATAGGGTTGAATGAGCTAAACTAAACCGATAATCGGATCTATTCTATAACTATACCGAACAATTTTAACTTAAATAACCAAACCAAAATATTCTGTTCTGCTTGGTTTAGAATTCCAACTCAGAATTTTTACTTTATGGACCAGAATTCGAAACCAAAATGAACAGAGAAAGCGACTTATGAGTTGAGAAATAGGTTCAAGTAATAAATCTTTGAAGTAAAGAACAAGATTTCATAAATTCCACAATATACTTCAAAAAGTTTCCATAATAAAGCCTACACGATAACGGTTTAGAAACAAAAAAAAAAAGCTCGATCTTTCTTTAAACCCAAAGAGATTCATTGTCTGAATCCGTGGCAGAGAAGCAAAGTAGATACCAAATTTGAGACAACTCAACCAGCAAACTTTAATCAAATGGTCAAACACATACAACGAAATTCTACCACGTAACAGCATTTACAGATGAACATCATCTCAGCCACCAAACTTCAACCTAAAGATTTGGTCTTTGTCCATTGAGCTTTATCCATCACTCACCGCCCATTGATCATCATCATGCCCATCTCCAGACTTTTGATTGGGTACCCGAAAGTGAAAGCCTTTCTTGTTTTCCTCTTCACCTAAAATAAAAGATGAATGAAACACTTCAGAGGCTTAGCAATACCCACCTCAGGGTAGCAAAGGAGCTTCATCATCTTATTGAAGCCAATCTGATCTTCGGCCTATGTCCCCAAAGTTGACTTGTAGAATAGAAACCCTGGAATGATCAAAATTAAACACAAAACAATGTGTATGTGTTCTTACACAGCAATGTGTTTGAGAACATGCAGCTTCCTACTCACAATAACAAACACGCATCAGAGGAAACTTCTATAAAATCTACATTTTTTTTGGATTTTAAATCATTAGCTATAGAAAAGTTACATGTAACAAAGGGTTGATCTTAATTAAGAAACAGACAAATGAAACTCAGATCTGGTTCTTACAGTAACACATCTCAACACAACCTCTCTCTCTATATATCTTCTTCTTCATCATCATCATCTTCGTTTGCATTGTGGTAATAAAATCATCGTGCTCACTTTTTTAATTTTTTTTCCTTCCAATAAAAGGAAAATGCAAATCAAAGACGTAGATCGGTGCAGTGGAGATCGAATAAGTCAACGCAATCCAACGGTGGAAAATTAAGATCAAACTCAAACGGCGTTTTCCGCCGCGAAGACGACGACACTATATCGTCTCCGTCATCGATCACCGACGACGACGAATCGCAGTCGCTGTGACAATCCTCCGGAGCCACCGGCGGAGTCTGAGGATACCTCTTCGTCGCTTTAGCCACCGAAGAAGACGCCGGTCTCGGTCCGCTACACGATTTAACGGTGCTGCTCATACTGCTACTCGCCGGACGACTGATAACCTGCTGCTCCGGGAAGTGACCTCCGCCGTATAACCGGTGGTCCATAAACGGATCCATCTGGTTTCGATTCGGAGCAGCGGAGGAACAAAGATTCCGATGAGTCTGGTAATTGAGTGGCTGGAGAGGAGAAGAAGGAGAACAGTCGATGGGGAAATTGGTCTTGGCCTTGGGACCACGGAGGTTACGAGCGGCTGCGTCGTAGGCGCGTGCAGCTTCCACGGCGGAGTCGAAAGTACCGAGCCAGACACGTGATTTCTTTAAGGGGTCACGGATCTCGGCGGCGAAACGGCCCCAAGGTCTCTTCCTAACGCCTCTATACCTCGGCTCCTTCACAGATCCGTGAAGGGCGGGTGGAACGACGGAAGAGACTCTCCCTTTCCTCATGGTGAAAAGAAGAAACCAGAAGTAATGTGATTTGAACAAGAGATCTGTGTCTGAAGAAGAAGAAAGAATGTTGTAATGAGGAAAGATGGTGGAACAAGGGTAGGAGTTGGAAATTTTAAAAATTATTATTATTATTATTATTATTTATCATTTCTTTTTGAATTTTTACTCAAATAAATTTTTTATTTAATTATTTATGGTTGGAAATTTGGAATAGCATTTTCTCTACCTTCACGCCCGTCCAACAAGACCGACCAAATCGTTTCCCTTTACTTTTATTTATGTATCATTTTCCAAATTTCGATTCTTTTTTCCTTTTGCTTTAAACTTTTATTCGATATATATTTATATGTAAGTTGGAAAAATAAAATAGAAATACTAAGATAAAATTAAAAAAACTGCCACTAAAATAGCTTTAAAAAAAAAATAATTAAAATAAACTTTATTAAAAATATAAATATATATTTAAATCTTATGAATGAAAAATTGTTGAAAATATCACAAGTTAAATACCAATTTAAAAAAAAATACTCAATTAAAAATATATTAATATTTACATTTATACAGTAGTGATTATTATTTAAGTTTTAGTGTTAAATGATTGTAGTTAAGTTTCTAAATATTTTAAAAAATTTAATTTAGTTTATTTTCATCAAAATATTTTTTAAATAATTATTTATTAATGATAAATTTTAAAAATAGTATAAAACTTATAGTAGAACAGAAACTTTACTTTAACTAATATAGATTTATAATTTATAGTTACAAGTAAAGTTTGAAATTAAAAAATAAAAAAAAATTAAAAAAAAAAATTTAATTATTTTTTAAAAAATTATTTTTTGATAAAAGTTTAAAAAAAATATTTGAGAGATTTACGCGAAATAAAATTTAATTTTCCGGTTAAATAGAATATATGAAAGTCTTTAAAGACTTCACAAGAGATGGATGTCTCGAAATGCGAAGAAAGCAAAAGAGGGTAAGCACTTGCCTTCTGTCCTGACCCCGACCATTATTATTAAATTAATCGCTTAAAAGACCAAATTGTCCACATGTAATGACCAAAACACCCTCGTCTATTTTTTTGAGTTTAAAATAATATTTAATAACAACACCTCGAAATTATTAAGTGAGAGGTCTTCCTTCTCCTCTCCTTGGGACCCTACACGAAAACGAGACGCGCTTACCATCATCATCATCGTCTCTCCCGTGTGAAAAGTAAATGCTGTTTGTGTAAATGCATTAATGCAGAAACACACACCCATTTAAAAAAAAAAAGATATAAAATTTGCTCACCTTGTGATGATCATAATAGCCTACTGAGTGATTTGATGAGTAGTTTAAGGTTTTTTCTAGTGGCTTCATCACCGGTGAATCCCAGAATATCTGAGCTTATGCTCTACAATGAAACAATCAAATACCCATGTTAAAACATTACTTAACTTGTCAAAGCTCTTACCTTTGTTGTCTGATGTTAAGTAATAGCAAAGTTACCTCGACGTTCTTCAAAGTGTAAACCAGAGTGTAGATTGACTTCTGTATTAGTTCTGTATTCTCAGGTGTCATAATCGACGAATGAACCTTTCTGCAATGTTACAAAAATATAAGGTCAAGAAGATTTACATTCTAACAGTCCTCTACCACATTATCTAATCACATAGTTTATGGCATTAGTGTCTGTAAACGAGTTTTGACATATATGTGCTTTAATATTGCCACAGATAGGTTTCCACTCTATCCACGAACATACATTAAGTGATGGAAGCAGCAGACTTTAGTTTCAGAAGATGCAAACAGGCAAACAAGATCCTCAACTATTCTAGATTGTAAAACAGTAGATCCAGTCAGACACTTCATTTGATATTGGAGCTAGCACTCAAAGATATGTATGTTTTACAAAAATCTTGTTCTCAAGTTAGTCCACAAATAGCGTGTGGAATGTACTAAAAACTGAGATGCAATTCAAGGGGCATGGAGTAACTCAAAGTTGACACTTGCACTGTGAACATACTCAGAAGAGTATCTAAATTGGCTTTAAGGATGTAAAGTCAATAACGCCACGATTATTAGTACTTTAAGTTTGGTGACTTAAGAGCCATTACCTCATATCATCAGAAGCTTGGGTCAGGCTTCGAGTCAGACACTCAACTTCCTTGAGCAAGCCGCTATCACGAAACTCAGAAAGCAAAGGTTGAGCATCTTCAGCCATGGCTTGAATCTGTGACATCACTACATCAAAACCCAACGCTTACACATGAGAATACATTATTTTCCTCACTCTTTTTAATCTCAAAGGTCACCAAAATAACTCATATCACCTTTTTGAGCAATGGTTTTGCATCTTCAATAACTGACACCGCTCTCTCGGCAAGAGAAAACGCATTGGCAACACCAATCTCCTCTACATCACGCCCCATACGAGTGAATATCCCAACTAGTTCATCTAAACTCACTCCTTGCTCTCCCTTTATCTTCTCCCTATCACAAACAATCAAACCTTCTTTACCACACTCTTGATGCAGAGGCCCTACTGAAGGTTCCGGGATTGGATTCCTCGGTGTAATGTCTATCATAGTTTCCATTAGAAGACCAGACTGATTCACCTCCACCAGTGAATTCCTAGGAATAATAATCTTATCATCTTCAATCTACCAAAAAAAAAGACAAGAGCCTAACATAAGAACCAAACATTACTGTCAGAACAAGATTCAAACCACCAACTAACCAAGAACCATACCTCAGCAACAGCTTCAATGTTCTTCAAGGAAGGATTAACACGGATAACCGTACCAACGGTCACACCACGGATCCTAACCGGTGTCCCCGTGCAAATACCAGAGGCTTGACTAAGCTCAAACACTGTCTGATACTTCCTGAACTTGGCCCGCATTTGAAACCCTCGCAACCAAGCCCAGCTAAGAGCAAGAAGTGTAGCTCCAGAGACAAGAAACAAACCAACCCCACCTTCCCAAACACTTCTCTTACCAAACCCAAAATCACTCAGAGGCTTCAAAGTCTGTCTCCATATATTCCTTGGCACATCCAACACAACCGTCAGAGGACTCTTCCCTTCTGGTTGACTGGAACTGGATGCAGCTCTGACCATTGAATGTCTAGTTCTAGGTTTTGGTGGGAGATAAGGAAGCCCATTGGGAGAAACTCGAGGGCAAACAATCATGGATGAAGATGACATTACAGGGTTCCCAATCATCTTCCAGAACTAAACTTTATGTAGTAAAGTTGCAATCTTTTCCGAGCTGCAGCTGCAAGGGCACTTCTAATAAACTAATGGGAAGACAAAGAACATGTGAATTGCGTGAGACTTCTACTTTATCAATCGAATTACAAGTCGAAATTAGGGTTTCAGAGAGATAGATTGATAGAGAGATACCTGCGCTCGAAGTTTATTACCGAACCGGTGTCTTGAATCTGAGATTGACGTCAAAGACTTCCTGATCCCATGTGTTTATTTGTACTTTTTAAAACAATAAAACTATAATTAATTAACTAATTCCAAAGTGTAAAGGAAGTGGAGTAGGGGTATTTACGTAAAAATCAAAAGTATACAGTGAAACTGAACTGAAACTCTTTATCTGTCTTGTATGTTTTCGCCCTTTGGAGGAGCGTTAAGACACAACACAAGTGTTTGCTTTTGTGTTTGACCGCAAATGGTGGAAGATAGCTCGGAATCAATTTATTCTTGAAAGTTCAACAAAGACTCTTCCTCATATGAATTGATTAATATAAATATTAAAGATCAACAAATCAAATGCTTTGACCATTATGTTCTTTTGAGTAACATCAAGATCACAGCTTTTTGTGCTGAACACTCAAACAAAACATAAGCTACGTCTCTTGGGCCACGGTCTTGAGATCCAGTTTATTAAAGGTATTAGACTATCACCACCCAACAAGCAGTAGCTTCAGAAGAGCCATCCTAATGAACAAACCGTTCTTTGCTTGTCTGAAGTAAGCAGCTCTTGGATCAGCGTCCACATCCGCAGTGATCTATGCATATAGAATTACAGAGAGTGAGGATTTGTGTCAGGAAAAAAAAAGGAGAGGTTGTATCAACTCACTTCATCTAATCTCGGTAAAGGATGCATGATGACAGCATCTTTCTGCATCACTCCTAACAGTGCCTTGTCTACGATATACTTCCCACGAGCTGCTTCGTAAAGGTCAAGCCTTTCTCCAAACCGCTCTCTCTGGATTCGTGTTTGATACACTACATCACACTTTGATGCTACTTCCATTAAATCTGAACTTTCTTCCCATTCCACTCCCTTTGATGTCAAATAGTCTTTTATATCAGCCTAACATTAACAATAACACATTCAAGCAACAAACTAAATGATGTTTTCAAATAGATTAAGAAGTTTAGTAACGCAAACCTTCATCTTAACAATTTCAGGAGAAACAAAATAGATCTTCACGTCATTAAATTTGGCAAGCAAGTATGCAAGAGACCGGACTGTTCTTCCGTTGGCAAGATCTCCTACTAAAGCTACACTGATGCCATCTAGCTTTCCTATTTCACTTTGGATTGTATAGACATCTAATAGAGCCTTCACAACACCAACACAACCGGACATCAGAAACTAATATGTTTGTTCAGGAAAACTAAAACACTAAAGGTTTTGATGAACACAACACACCTGAGTGGGATGCTCTCCAGGACCATCACCTGCATTAATGACAGGTATATTGGCAGTAGCTGCAGCCTTTTTAGCAGCACCACTTTCAAAATGTCGCATCACGATTATATCTGAATAACCCTCCACCGTTCTTATGGTATCTGATAAAGTACCCCACAAACTTTGCGTAAACACGATCATCATGTCACAGTAAAAATTAGATACTTAGCTGAGAAGATAGGTACCTTCAAGTGTTTCCCCTTTAGCAGCAGAGGAAAACTCTCTAGCGTTCTCGGTGGTTAAAACTTCCCCTCCCAAGCGTTTCATGGCAGATTCAAACGAGAGCCTAGTACGAGTAGAAGGCTCGTAAAAGAGAGTAGCCATTAGATAGCCTTTGAGTATTTCACTTTGAGAAGAGCTCTTTTCTATCTTCTCCATTTCACGTGCAACATCAAATATAGCACTAAGCATCTCCCTATCAAACTGTTGCCCTTCAATCACATCACTAAGTTGAAACTTCTTCCCAGCGGTAAAGGGTTCCCTCGTTTCAACTTGCATAGCATGACACCTGATTCCTTGAACCGGAGCAATAGTCCGGGTCGGATTCCAAGTAGCATTTTTCTTGGGACATGTAGTCAAACAGCTTTGGAAAGGACTCGAGAGATGATTGCTTGGGAACTCACTGCTGCAAGCTAAAGCTGTAGGAGAAACCAAGCTCCAGCAAACTGTGGCTGAAGTAAGTGATGATGTGATAGACATTTCGTTGAAGAGATGTGCTTAGATACAACTTCAAGAACCTGCAAAAGATTACTTATCTTACACATCAACTCCAAAAAAAACATCAAAACATGGAGAAACAAGAACAGGAACAGACAAGTGCTTTTACTGTTTTGTTTTGTCCGTTTGATTTTTTTTTCTAAGAAACCAAACATGCAAGTGTATAAAGCAAAGACATTTCTTTCACGGGTAGAATCAAAAACCTTCATTAATCTATAAAAACTAACCATAATCTTAATCAAGATGAGAATGATTATGCTTTCTCTTATAATAAACTTACACAGACCTTAATGATCGTTTAGATCATCAGTAGAGAAGTGAGGTGGCAAGAGATACTGTCTGGTCAATATATAAGCTTCTTAAGTCGGAGAAATGACGGCGGGAAACGCAGCGGCGGCCGGAGGAGCGTAGGGTTGATGAATATGGAGACGTTTTTTTTTTTAAGAATAGCGGAGGGAAAGAAAAATAAAGCTTTTTCCTTTTTGTTTCTGTTGATGGGCTTTATAAAGCCCAATATATTTCCTTCCTGTAAAGCCCAGCTATATTTATTATTATTATTCATATTTACAAAGAAGATTTACATCAAAATCCTAACCTAACCCCTAAAGAATATACAACATGGCCTGATCTTCTGTGGAAAAGATTCAACTAAACCTCCGGTATGCTGTGCAGAACCGGTGTCCATAACCGGTGATGGTTGCCTTCTTCAGTTTTACGATCAGAACCGGTCAGGTCATGGACGTTGACTTGACTTAGTAGATCCTGGAGTTGCTTCTTCGTGAGCCTGATCTTGATCTCATGATGAGATGATTTACTGACAATAACCGTTTTACTAGTCTTAATGGAGTTCATCTTGGGGCTATGATGGTGATGATCTTGTTCTTCTTCATGTTCTGTAATGAAATCATCATCCCAATCTTCACCAGACCAGTGCGTTTCTGACTCACGCCTTAGACAATTCCCCATTCTTTTCTTTTTTCTTTTCTTTGGAGGTAAAGTGTCTGGTTAGAGATGATGATGGCTTATATAAGACGTAGGTAGAAGGTGGTGGGATATTAAAATCATAAGGAGATAAAGATTAGATCAAATGCCACGTGAGAATTTATAGTACTTTTATCCTACGTGGACATGTGTTTGTTGAACTCTCACCAGCTTTTGTCTTTTTTTTTTCTTTTTTTTTGGCGCTTCGTTCCACATGTCTTTCTCGGCTCGTCAGTTCGGCTTGTATATATTTGCTGGTTTTATTTGCTGGGTTTCTTTCCAGTGTGCCGGTGAAAATGCAGTGCTAAACCCATGAATAAAGGAAGAAAGCTCAAAGAACTGTAATAATTGTATACCTAACGTGACTTCTAAAGAAAACAGAAATAAACACGAAAGTTTGTATAACTTTCCGTTCAAAGTATAAAACACTATAAAAATGGATGACTGAAAGTTTAATATTAATTTTCAAATGAATGACCATTTTTAAAAGTAATTTAATTTTTGATAAAAATAGATTTAATTATTTTTTAAAATATTTATAAGAATTTTAGAAACTCAACCTCACATTTTTAACACTAAAAACTAAACAATAGTTATTAAAGTATTAACCCAAATGATAATATATTTTTGATAGTGTGTATTTTTGTAAAGTAGTACTTAACTTATGTTATTTTTAGAAATTTCTCATAAATTTTTTATATGAATAACAAATGCACAAGATTTTAATTTTTTAATATGTGTGAAAAGTGTAAAACATATATTATTTTGTAATGGAGGGAATACATAAAACACTATAAAAAATTTATATAAATAACAAATGCACATGATTTTAAATGAGTGTTAGACATAAAAGAAATTAAAAATATCGAATGGGCACTAAACATAATTAAAGAGAAACATGTATAAAGCATGAATAGTGACAGGACCTAATACTCCATTTTCATTATCTAATACTCAATTTTCATTATATAGAGGAAAATATTTGTATATGAACAAAATTTTCCTTTTGTCAGGTTTTTAAAGTTAAATTTAGTCACAATATGTAATTTTCCAGCTGATTAAAAAAAAAACACTCTAGCAGTACTACATATGTTTAATTTATGAAGGCCTCTTTTAAAAAATATATCATTTCTTAAAAATATGGATGGAGCCGAGAGTTAAGAGGAAGCCAAGTGAATAAAGTGAAGTGTGAACACGGCACTTGGGGAGGGATCTTCAGAGTGTGAACGCAACCAAAGGGAACAGAATCTCTGAGGCCAAAGATGCCCACCCACATTTTCAATTACTCGATTAAGCCATATGACATAGTATTATTATTATTATTATACTGCACGCACGTCAACAACCTCTCAACTTCCACCCATGGTTTCCATTACCTTCTTGTCTATTTAGTTTCTATATATTTGAATGGTCTTGGATTATTCGGTTTACATCATGTGCAGTTAAATTTTATTTTGATAGTTAAATATTTATTTTACTTTATAGATTATTTAAGTTTATTATTTTTTTTTGTATGTCGTCACAGAGCTCTGAATACCTAATATAAATATTTGTATATAAAGTGACAGCGAGAAGTCTACACTAACTCTAACTTTAAATGTGTCACTTTGACCTACTAACCTTAACCTTAATTTTTCATCCAGTTTCATATAACTTGAGATCTTTTAGAAAATTAATTTTTATATGATTTATTTTGAATGTGTTTTTATGTTTTTTAATTGAATATATTAGTGAATATATGATATGTTAAAAAATAGATTTAATATATATATATGATTCCATTTATAACTGATTATAAACATCAAAGAATGTAAGATATGTGAATTTTTCTTATGTAGATGTGATTTGATTTTCGAAATACATAGTTGGTTTCAGATTAATGACTAATTTGATTTAAATTGGTTAAAAATATTTATGATAAATTACATGTATAAATAAATATGTTATATCATGTAATCTAAATAATTAAATGAACATGTGTTTAATAGTCTAAAATTAAAATATAACACATGAAAAGTAAAATATGACTCAAAATTAATAGATTAGATATATGGTAATATCTTTTTATTTAAAATATAAATAAATATTTAAAAGAATTCTAACAAAATATTTTTTAATATAATTGTGAAAATAATTATTTTAATTTGTAATTGTCAGTAAAATATAATTAAAATATTTTATATGTTTTAAAAAATTGTTTTAAAATCAAAACTGAATTAATGTTAATTTATAATTATATTTTAGTGATAATTATAATTTATATTAACTAATTAAACCCTAAACCCTAAACCCTAAACCCTACACTTCCTGAGAAAGAAATAGTCTTGGTATTGGATCCGCTCTTCAAGCTTAAACATATCGGGATCTTATGTACATAAATCTAATTCTTTTAGAGTGTTTTTCTGCATATTATGCAACAATAATTTGTTTTAGTTTAAATTCTGTTTAAAAATAAAGTTATATTAGTACTCTAAATTTATTATTTATATACTAATAAATTTTAAAAAAAATCTAAAAAGCTATTGTTTAATTGCTTTTGATTAAAATATTAAAAGATATTATAATTATATTATTTATATTTTAATTAATTTTCTAATAGATGGTCCAAATAAAAATATCACACATAAAAAAATCATAGGACTTTAATTTAATAGATTAGATTTAACTCATGTTTTAAATTTATCACGATTCGTGGAAACATATCAATCTTTCACGTACCAATAATTCATAGACAATTTTTTCAATTAATTATTATAATTTGACTGGTTAATGTTTTTTTGTTTTTTTTTAATTTAATTAAATTTTTTAAAAGAAAACTAATTCTATAATTATCTAATCTAATCTATGTTTCCAAACAAAAAAACTAAACATCTTAAATATAAATGAATTAACATAATTTATTTATAGAAATAAATTAGATATCATATATTACATTATATAAATTGATAATATATATATAAATACATATGATACGACATAAACAATTAGAAAAACAATTTTTTAATATATTTATATAAGTAGTGAATAGAAATAAATATAGATTTCAGAAAAATAATTAATCTAAATCTAATAATACTAATAAAATTTACTCATTCACTATATATATATATATTCTAAAAATATATTAAATGAATGCAAAATAATAAAATATATAACTAAAAAAATCAAGGCATTTATCAATGACAACGTGATATCATAGATGATTATCACTTTTAGAAATAATTAAAATATTTTATATTTTAAAACATAAAATTATATAGTAAATCGTTTAAAATTGGTGCTTTTACATTCTTATGATTTAATTTTTATTATTTATTAAAATATATGTAATTTTTGTGTTACTATAATGTGAACTAATTAGTTTTATGTGTGTTTTAAAACGTTAACATAGATTGAGTAAAGAAAATCAATACTCCCTCCGTTTCTTAATAGATGATGTTTTGGTTTACTGCACAAAGATTAAGAAATTTACATTTATCTATAAAGTATTTTTAAATATATAATTTTAAAATCATTCAACCAATTATAACATAGACTGTAAACTTTTATTGGTTGAACAGTTTCCAATAAATCTAAAGTTAACCTTAAAACCTCAAAACATACTTTAAAATCTTAAAACATCATCTATTTTGAAACAATATAAACCTTTTAAAACATCATGTAAAAAGAAACAGAGGGAGTACAAATTACCAGTTCTACAATTATTGAAGTCAAAGATGAAAAATATAATGTGAATTGAAGTAAGAAAATATTATTTAAAAATACTGAGATGTATTTTGTTAGTATAATAATAGCAATTTTGATTTTCTTACTTTCAGTTTACATTCTATTGAAAGTACAATAATAAAAATAATGAGATGTATCTATGCAGTATAATCTTATAAAATTTACAATAATAATTTTTTAAATTTTTTTATACAAATAAAAGCATTTTATTTCGATTTAACATTGGATCCCACATTAATATTAAGTATATATGCCTAAAATAACGTCATTGTGTTATTTAAAATTTTAAATATTATTTTTTACTTTTATATAAAATTAGTTAACCAGATTTAATTAAAATATGCATGTTTTCAAGTAATTTAAAATAATGAAAATAACACTTTTAAAATATATTTAAACTATGCTTAGTTTTAATAAAAACAATTTCTCTGATGAATTAGTGTTTGATAAAATAGTGTAATGATGGGAGATAATTTAAAGAAGAATTTGTTTGCTTAACCCATTTGAGTGTTATGTTAAACACAAAATAAAAAAATGAATGAAAAAGTGTGATTTGTGATTTGATAAAATTATGAGATAAATTGCTTAAACTACCATTTTAATACATTTTTCTTGATTAACTTAACCAACTTTATCATTAGTTTTAAGGAGATAAATCATATTCCTCCTATATATTAATTGAGAAGTCACTTTATTATCTTTTACTTATGTGTCGTTAATAGGTTAATTTTTTTAAAAAAATAATTATAATTTTATTGGTTGTTAACTTTAATTAGTTAACTTCTAAAAATAAAAGGCAACTTTAATATTAATTAATAAAAATTACCAAATAACGCAAGTGATATTACAAATAATGATTTTATGGTAACCAAATGTAGAATTACATAAAGAATATATATGATTTATCAATTTCTTTATTTTTATCAATTATTTATATATAATTAAATAAAACACTTTAACATTTTTATAAAAACATTGATGTTATGTATTCTCTTATAAAAGAACTATATTTCTAACCCGTCTTTCAATGGACGGGTATATTTTTGATCTGCGCTTAAAAGAGCAAAATTGAAAAAATTATTTTATGTAATAAAAATTATAATTTTTAATAAATTATATATTTAAAATTTTATGAAATTTATCTTAAATATTTATTTAAATTTTTGTTATTTTAAATAAGACTAATTTTTGAAGATTCTAAATAATTCTAACACTTATTATGATTTGTTTATTTACCCGTTGTTAAACTTATTCCATACAGATTTTATTTTTAATAATTTAAACTAAATAAAATATTTTATATTTTTAACCCTTTGTGTATTGATAAAATTCATTTTCTGCGTTTTAAACTTTTTTACAATTTTATTAAACTTATTTTATATGATTTGTTTTAAACTTTTTTACAATTTTATTAAACTTATTTTATATGATTTAGTTTTTTTATCTTAAATAGATTTAATTTTAAGGATTTGAGATAATTCAGATCAGCATTATTGTTTTGCTGATTTAATCATTTGTTAATTTAACTTGATTTTATTTTAGTGATCTAATTTAATAAATATTAAACTAATATAAATAATAATTATTAACAAATAATTAATGAGTCTTGAAATGATTAAATATTAAAATTAAATATTAAAATTACTATTTATACCTTATTATTATTAGAGAAAATACCGTTTAACAAAAAAAAATAATATAGATAATAATTATCAAAAAATAATAAATTATTGCTATTGTTCTACATTATTTTGTCAATTCTAATTTATACTTAATTTTTACTCACATATATGATTTATTCGTGAATTCGAATAATATAAGTGAGAGTTATGGATTCCTAGAATATAGGAATTAAAAAGGAAAGTTGTAAATTAAATGGAGGAAGTTAGTTACTATTAATAGTATAAATAAATAATTAGACATAATATGTATCAATATTTAAAAGATGGTTATTATTATTTAGATGCAGTTAATAAATAATTAGTTGGACATAACATCTATCAATGGATCATGATTTTATTTTAATATAATACTAGATTTAAATCTGCGCGGATATTTATTTTTAAGTTTTATGACAAATTAATAAAATATTTATTACTATTTGGTGTTTTGTATTATGTAACTTAATATGTATTGTTCAATATTATTAATATATAATTATATATAATTTTATTCATATTTTTTATTTTTTATGAAATAACATATATTAATATATAATTTATTTGTATTTTAATATATTTTTTAAAAAATAAAATATAATCATATAAGAATCAAAATACAATAATTTATCTATTTAATCCATTTCGTTAATTTTTTGATGTTTTTTAATGAAAATGGATTATTATTTTTTTTAATTTTCATTTTTCAAAATTTATTTTAAAGATTTTTTAATTTAAATAAGATACATTTCTTTTATTTAATTTACAAACATAAATTATCAACTCTAAACTAAAAAAACATATAATCATATAATATAACTTTTTATCTTGTATAATTTATTTTTATTAAACTTAAATTTATATTTTTAACTTTATAATTTAAATTTATAAAAATAAAAATATAATAAAAATATTTATTATTTATTTAAATTAAAAAATACTAAATTCTAATATATTATTAATAATTACGAATTAAATAAATTATTTAAAATTGATAGTCAAAAGATTTTATAAGATTTTTTTAAAATAAAATATGTAATATTCAAAATTAAATATTGTTATAGTTGAATAATCTTATGTGTGATAGTATATTTTATTCAAATGATCTAATATATAGGAATTATTTTTAATATAATAAAAATTATTAATTAAATAGTTTAATAACTTTTATTAGTAGATAAAAATAAGACTCTATTTTGATAGATTAGATATTATATTTGTAGGTAAGGAATTATTAGAATTTTTTAATATTTTTAAAGTCCATACAAAAATGTTTACAAAAAATATCTAATCAATTAAAATTGAAGTACAAATAGGAAATAACCCTTATTTTTGCTTAATATTTACAAAGAATGCCACTCATACTATCCTTGTATCCAAACATCTAAGAAAAAAATAAATCTAATCTATTAAAACTAAAATACAAATATGAAATAACTCTTGGTTTTAACTAATATTTACAAAAGATGCCACTGATATTATCCATGCATCCAAATATTTAAACATTAATTATTTTCCAAATTTTTATAATAAAAACAGAATTATATATATATATATATAGCATTAAATTAGTTTTATTTTTTATTTATATTCATATAATCTACCAACTATATATGAAATAGAAAAATATAATAATGTCAATAATTTTTGATTATAATCTGAACTTATTTATTTATAATAACAAAATCATGTAACTTTCCATAACAGTTTAAAAAATACATACTAATATTTATTATAAATAGTTATATATACAAACAAATACAATGTATTATTTATTTGTACGATATATATCTAATAAGAATAACCTATGTAATTTATAAAAAAAAAATTATCAGCATATAATACATATACACAGTTAGGTCTTGGACGGATCGAATATCCAGAGTATTTTAGGATATACGGATTCGGATATGTATTCGTTGGATTCGTAAAATTGTTATCTGGATCTGGATATTCGGGATTAGGATATTCGAACTAAAATCTGAATACACTTAGATATCCAAACCTGATTTTTTTTCATTTCAAATAAATCAAAACTAAATATTAACCATCTATTTAGTCTATTTAAAATTATTATTTTAAAATAATTAAAATCATTAAAATTTAATAAAATTAAAATTTTAGTTATTTTATATAAAAGTATGTATACTATACATAGATAACTACAATTAAATTTTAATATTTAATATTCGGATCCGGATATCCAGACCTAAAATTTACTATCCGAATTTGTACATGGATCAATCAAATTCGTAAAATCACTATTAGGATCCCCGAATATCCGTTTTTCGAAGCGGATGGGATCCCGAATCGGATAATGGATATCGAATATTAAATTTCAGTCATATATACAGTTATATTAAACAAATTGCTTAAAATATTTGACATTCATAAAAATAACATCCGCGCGGGCGCGCGGATCAAAGGCTAGTTCATGATTAAAGCCAGTGATTATAGTGATCCTAATGAAGCTATACAAAAAAAAGTAAGTTTTTTTTCTCTTTGGAAAGCTAGAGTATTTTTGGTTTTTCACATGTTAAAATAAAATATAACGTAATTCTGCAACCAATTATCTACATTAATTATAATATTATTTTTCTATAAGAGAAAGATTTTTAATGACTAATATTTATGTTGTTAAACTATTTTAAATCTCACTGATCTTCTAAAATATATACTGAAATTTCTAATTATCCAAGTATTTAAAATTAAAAATTAAGAATTTTAATTTTTTAATTATTTCAGTGTAAACATAATATATATATATATATATATATATATATATATATATATATATATATCTTAATATAATATAATTACCCGCAAAATTGCGGGCAAACATATAAAACATGATTATAAAAGTGTTTTAAAATAGTTATTTAGGTTCAATAATAATGAGTTTGTTAACTATATGATCAAAATTAAATAATATAAATGTTTTAGCGATTTATATTAATATTACTAAATATCACTAAGTCACATGTTTCTAAAAATAGTGTTGATATTTTAGATTTTCAAAGTAATTGGAGTTAAAAAAATTTAGTGTTTCTAAGTTTTGTTCAAAAATTATAGTATTATATATATATATATATATATATATATATATATATATATATATATATATATATATATATATATAATATTTATATCTGCAAATTTACAGAAAATCACCTAGTATTATTATTATATGCACGTCAACCACCTTTCAACGTCTACCCATGGTTTCCATTACCCTCTCCTCTGATTAGTTCCCAAATATTTGAATGGTCTTGGATTATTCGGTTTGCATTAGTTTTCCTGTTTTAAATTACTATTCAACTCATGTTCTACATTTATCACTATTCGTGGAAACATATCAATTTTTTACATACCAACCGATCTTAACATCAGTTACCCTACAAAGATATATATATATATATATATTCAAACGTAACTCAACAACTAATATACCATTATTTTTTATTTATTGAAAGTGAGAAGCTAAAAGTTGGTGTTGACATCGAACTTATCCTAATATACTCCAACTAGCTTCTTTATGTAGTATCGACCAAGCTCGAAGTTGATGTAACATCAAACTTATCCCACTATCTTACAACTAGCGTTCTCCGTGTTTCTTGTTGGTGTTACAGTTATCCCGTTAGTTTCTTGTTTTTTTCTGTGTTGTCGATCACTTGATCTATAGACCCGGTTTGGTTTTTCCAAATGAACTTTACTTGTAGAATATATTGGTTGATCTATCTCTCTCTCGCACCTCTTGTTCTTATTGATTGTTAATTCAAACCGATCTGTAAATAAGAAATAGAATCTTGGTGTTCATACCACTATATAGATTCGACACACTTGATCATCTCATTATTTATATGCTTCATATACATATCGGTATATATTCTTATTCTTATTTTAGATTAAATGCTACAATACATGTCAGCTATTTGGAATTAACGGATCTATACAATGGGTCAATCAATTCAATTGATCTTATATTCAACTTCTATGCGTTACACCTTACATATAACTTATAATTTATAACAATTTGTATGAGTTTTCAATCATTGATTCGAATAAACACACACATTGGCACGGTACACACATGTAAGGGCTGTTTGTGTCACTATTATCATCTCCATCCACCTAATCCATTTGTATGATGGAAAATTGTAATTCTACTATAAATTTGATATCATTTTGTAAATTTAACTATAATTAATGGCAGTTTTTAAAAATACTTTAATTTTTTTATGAAAATACACTTAATTAATTTTTCTAAATATTTATAAAAAATTAAAAACCCAAACTCACATCTTTAACACTAAAGTATAAACAATAATCACTAAAGTGTAAACCCAAATATTTATATATTTTTGATATTGTGTATTTTTTGCAAAGTGGTTCTTAACTTATGATATTCTTAGCAATTTTTCTTATATGAGTTATCGAAATGATTCATCTGTATTTTATGGGACTGTATGTTTGTTCATCCAGATGATTCATTTAGATGAATCATCTAAACAGACTTATTTTTGTTTTTTTATCTCTATTTTCCTTCATATGAATTTAGTAAGCAAATTACTAAAATATCTTTGTTTTGATTTAATCATATGTTTGACATTAATTTTGACTATATTAACTTTTATTATTTAGTCTAATATATTTGCACTGAAATTATTTTAAAATTAGCATTTGGAAATTCATAAATTATTATTTCATATAAATTTATTTTTATTTAGTTTTTCATTAAGAATATTAAAGTTTCAAATTATAAAGAAAATTAATAATAAAATGACTATAAAATTCAAATAAATATATCTAAATTTAGTTGCATTTTTTTGTGTAAAACTTGATTTTCATTTTGACGGAAATTGTGATTTTCCGGTTTTGGCGGGAAAATACGATTTTTTGGTTTTGTTGGTAAACCACAGTTTTCGATTCCAACGGGAAAACAAGGTTTTCCTGTTTTGGTGGGGTAACGAGATTTTCCGGTTTTGACAGAAAATGAAAATTTTGTTTTAGCAGAAAAAATTCTTTTATTTTGGCAGGAAAAATGAATTTTTCAGTTATGGCGGAAAAACGAGATTTGCGGTTTTGGTGGGAAGGGGATTTTCTAATTTTGGTGAGAATATGAGATTTTTTGGTTTTTGCCAGAAAACAAGATTTCTTTGTTTTGGCGAGAAAACGCGATTCTTTTTGTTTTGATGGCGTAAATATACATTTATATCTTTTGATTTTACTAATCTAGATTTAGGGTTTAAAGTTATGGGGTGAAATTTTGGAGGAATGTTTAAAAATTAAAAAAAAATTACAATTTTCAAAATAAAAAGTCTATTTTGGTCAATTTTTTTTTGATCAAACCTACTTTTATAAATTATTACTCTTCATTAATGGAGAAAGTGTACATAGAACATGAAAACAAAGTCATCCCGACCAAACAAACAGCTATTACAGAGAAGCAAATACAACATAGAAGGATATGAGCATACAAAACGCTTAAACAACTAATGACACCGAGAAATCCTCTAATCTCAACAATCATCAAGCTGTAAACTGAGATGAAGCCTTGGAAATTAAAGACCACAATCAGTGGTATAAATCCCGAGATTGAAGCAACAACAAGTGCAGAATCAACAATCTTCAACATGACTACAAAGCCTTTGATTAGAACTTTAGTGTTAGAAGTATCTCTAATCTTCAACAATACATTCCCTGCACCAAAACCACATAAAGTAGATGATGAAATTGGGAGAAGAACAAACTCCATAATGGAGGAAACCGGACAATAAATGTTCAACAAGACCCAATTCACATGATGAATGGATATATGACTCATCAGTCCATTTAGCTGTCATAGCTGAGAATAGAAGAACTTGAGTACCGCAAAAGCAAAACTGTATAAAACAGTAAAAGGACTGCATACTGTAGTAAACGAGCGCACCAAGGCAAGAGACACAAACATATCACGAGAGTGTCTAAGATACCAAACCAAAAATATCAACTCATCACCAACAATAAGTTAGAAAAACTCTGAGATAAAACTTGGGTTAATGGACGAGGAAGAGAGACGAAGATGGTGATGGAGATCATGCTACCCATTGTTGAATCAACAAACACTATGACAAGCATAATGAAAGGGGGAGGAGGATATATGAAATTGCTGGGAAAGAACCGGTGAGGAATCCAGTCAACGCACCAGCAAAGAAACACACTGCATACTGCAGGAGACAAGCATTTTGAGACACAACTTGTGTCACCAAAATACACAAGAGAAACAAACTCATCATTGAACACAAGTGCCAGTTTCAACAAATTAGATTTCAAATTAGGAGTTTCTGAAAACTGCCCGAGATCGAAGGGTGCGTCCGGAGGATCTGGAGGTTCTGGCGGAGAGCGAGTTTCAAGCGGCACAGAAGGAGGCGTACTCGACTGCGAACCGAGAGGAGTATGGAGTTTTAACGGAGGAGATGGAGGACTGAGTGGTGACGGAGGACTGAGTCGAGGCGTAGGAGACGGTGGACGGAGTCTCGACGGGAGAGACGGTGGATGGAGTCGTGACGGAGGAGACGGTGGACGGAGTCGCGACGTAGAAGACGGTGAACGGAGTCGGAGCGGAGATGACGAAATCACCAATGGAGCCATAAGAAGGGCGAGCTACTTCATATGAGTCTTAGATTGAAGCAACAAGAGAAACAAAGACGATGGCTTCAAGAAAGGAGATCTTCTTCTTCTCCATACATAGCCCAGGTGGTATAACAAGGAGAAAACGATTTAAAATTTGAATTTAGATCTAAGATCTGCAGAGAGAAATTTCTCTCTCTACATTTTCACGTATCTTAACTATTTTATTAATTGGTCAATTTTTTTCTTTAAAATATATTCTTGTGAATTTTTTTTTTAAAATGTTTATTTAATAGATTTTCTCTTCTAGAAATCTTTATATTTTATTTACATAATTACTTATTTCTGGTATCTGTGTGTACTCTGTTTCTTGGGTGATGGATCTGAAATACTCTGTTTATAGTTACTATATGTATCCTCTGTTCTTTATAACCATGATGATCACAACATTCTGGTTTTCATAGCAACAAGATAAGAAGCAACCATGGTCCACATGTTTGTGCAACAAAAGAGTAGAGTCTTGTGTAAGGTGTGTTTGATATCCTTGACCTTCTAGGTGGAGATGATAAATATTATGTCAAATTCTATTAGATGCTACAAAACTCATATATACATGTTGCTCGAAGTAGTATATTTGCCCTTTGGTCAGTTACTTTTTAACTCAGCTTAGTTGCTAACTTGAAACATTTTAGACATTATTCTAAAATGTCCCTTTACATGTGACTGTTTTCGTTTAGTTGATCTGATAAATTTTACTTCTTTTGCTTTTAACAGGAGCCTTCAATTATATTTCCACACTCCACCATGGAGGTGCAGCAAAATGGAATCATGTCTGCTTAGATGCAAGGGATAATGTGCACCTAATCTACAGCAACATGAAGCAGACTGATCAACAAGTGAATCCTGCTTCATTTCTATTAAGTTGAAACTGGAGGAAGGATCTTGAGGGTGAGAAGCAATCATAGACAAAGAAGCATGAGAAGGTCCGAGCAATCTTGACATGAACCGGTAAAATAAAACAAGTCAGGGATTAGAAACTGGCAACCTAAAGCGTTACATGAAGGATTACCAAATGAAAAGGAAGGCAAGATATTTAATTGAAGAGGTTTGCGATGAACTCGCCATGGAAACAGAAGAGGAAAAAGCTGAGATTATAGCATTGAAGAGTGAATCCATGAAAATGAGAGTCGAAGTAGACGACGAAAAAAGAAGGCTGAGGTTTGGCGCGAGGAACATGAACGTGTCCTTGTTGATGCCAAAGTAGTATCTGAAAACTCAACCGGATACCACTTTCAGAAAGAACTCAGAACATACCAAGTAAAACAACTTGTTTTATTAAGAATCTTTTAAACAATCTATCTAGATCTGTTTAATCCGTTTTACTCAACATCTTACAAGACTTGACACGGACCAATTCTTAATCTATCAAAAGCACAGATATGGAGTTCAGAACAACCTCTTGAACTCGATAATGATATATCACCCGAAAGACCTACTTAGGTTAACCAACCTAGACGTCTATATATACTCATCATCGTATATCTCATGATCAACACAAATCTATCCAAAATCTTCTCAGTCGTTGTCTAGAAGATCCTCCTAGATTCTCGGAACTCTATCTTCAGCTATAGATTCCTTTTTCCGAATATCCTCCTTGTGTAACTCACACCAGCTAGTGATTTACTCACAAGTTCTTCTCACACCGTCTTCATTTTGTGTGACACATCTCTTGACTTGTGTAACACCATGAGATATATGCTCAACCCAGTGAGCTTACATTCTCCCCCTTTTTATCTTAATGTTGCAACTCAAGCTCCTGTACAAAAACCTCAACAGACACTCCATTGCACAAAGAGAAATCACGAAATACGACATAATTCAAAAGAAGTTTCCTTGAATAACCAAAAGAAAGAAGTACAATTGCAACAGTTGGAAACAATGAAAAGAAACAATTAAGAGACAATCCTATCATCCCAACTGTTACTACTCATCATCATCATCACTGTCAACAACATGCACTGGTACTTCATCACCATCCTCATATTCTCCCCCTGCTTGAGTGCACAATTAGATAAAGAAAATGAAGATAGAATAAGTAAAGGCTAGAAACACTTACTCCGACTTCGAAGCTGAATGGTCCGTAGTAATTCAATGACTTTCTGCAGGTCATCAGCAAGCTTTGGTGGTCGCCGAACTCCCCCAATCCCTCTGCCCGCCTTGCAATCTTTGATCAGAATAGTGGGGTGACCTGTGACATCTTCATCCCCTTTCTGAGTTGGAACACTGCGCTGAGAGTGCAAGAGCTGTTGAATGAGAGTCGGAAACCCTATCCTCCGTTGAGCATCATCAGCCGTACTGGCCATAGCCAAAAGTTACTCATAAACGATGATGCCAAAATCAGGCCTTTTCTTATGATGAAGAGCATACATATACTTCAGCCGATCAGGATTCATGTTAGTGTTATTCACCGTTGGCATCCAATTCGAACAACACAGCTTGTACAAGACCTGATTTGTAGCAGAGAGAAACTTGGAGCACATGCCTTCCCACCTTCGATGATGTCCACTCGTGAGAAAGGACACAACTTTATCAAGATTCTCAGAGTACATATCATAGTCACAGTCACCAGGAGAAAGCTCATAGAGAAGATCTATGATACTTGGAGAGACCTCATACATATCACCACGCACATACACCAAAACTCCTCCAGTAATCTCTCTAGCATCACCAAGATTTGCCAAAAACTCCCAGATGAGATTAGGCACAAATGGATCAGCATCTATGACAGTATATATCATATCGGCATTGACACAAACCTCCTTTACATCCTGAAGATTCTCAACATCCAACGGAAGATACTTCTGAAGAATGAATTTCTTGTTCTTGAATTTGAGATACCTGTCATATGCTGCTTCCGTGATGAACTTGGAACTGTAAGGTGCCGATAAAGATTTGAACATCTCCGGTTGCGATTGCAGAGTCTCAGCAAATCGCTGTCGATGAGCCTCGTATCGTGGACCTTTTGGTTGAACAGTGAGATGGGTGCCAGAGGTGTGATGATGGCTTGATCCACCAGTCTCATAGCGAGATCTCTTCTTAGTGCTGTGAGAATCCTGATCTGGAGAGCTTGAGACAGGATCTTGTGAAGAGGATGACCCGAACTTCTGTGATCTTGTACGCCGATGCATGTCGCAGAAATGATTTGAGAGAGACAAAGCCTAAACCTTTTGTGACACACGATGATTAATAAGCAAATAAAAGAGTAAGCCCAATCAAATGAGTTAGCTTTATTCCTAAGAGGCCCAAGTGAAATTTTCAAGTGATTTTATCCAGTAAGAACCCATGCATCAGCATCCCAAGCACTAGACATATTTGCAAGGAATCGGTAAGTTAATTGTGTCAACATGTCTCAAATGCATCACTAGATATTTACAATTTCGCTCAGTTCAGTGCTGAAACAGTGATCTTGGAATGAAAGAAGGAGTTCTTCAGTATACTTACCCCACATCATAGTCACATATGAATTAATCCAATGAATTAACTCTAATCTGTAGCTATTTCTCAGCCGAGTAGCTGTCACAGATCACTTTTCCTAGGAAGAGTTACACACAAACATAGAGGTGTAACACAGTCACATCACTTTTAGTGTTCACTTCTTCCTCTTCAGTGAATCTTTTATGCCTTCTACTTTCAAATGCTCTGCCCACAGAATACACAAAGTGTTTTCTGCCCATTCAAAATAGTGATCAACACCAGATTCAAAGTGGGGTAACACCCTTATCCAGGATGAATGTTTATAACGCTAGGCCTTTTCCTTTCTGTTTTTTTTTTTTTAAAAAGAAACATCAGAAACTGGAATTGTTTCTGCCAATCAAGACAGTGTTCGACACCAGATTCAAAGTGGGGTGACACCCTGATCCAGGACGAGTGTCCATCACGTTGGGCCTTCTCGCACACAATAATTGTGTTACTCTCACTTGCTTATGTGTTACTTTATCCAATCCAGACAGTGATCAGTACTCAGGTCGAAAATGTGTTTGCATCCTGACCCAAGATGAGTGTCTTTCTTAATAGGATTATGTGACTGTGGAACCAAAATGTAGTTTGAACCTCATTCCTAGGAAAAGAAACAAAACAAAAACAGTGACATGATATGTGATTATTCAACCTAGAACTCGCCTTTGATTCCAAACACACTTTGTACTCAGGACTGTAGATCTACAATTCCCAGAGCCTTTCGGAGACCCAAAAAGCAATTGAAATCGAGAGGCTTAGTAAAAATGTCAGCTAGTTGATTTTCAGATGAGACATGTTCAATGACAACAAGTTTTAACTCAACCAACTCTCTCACAAAGTGGTGTCGAAGATCAACATGCTTTGTACGGGAGTGTTGAACATGGTTCTTAGACAAATTTATGGCACTCATATTATCACAATGGACTGATCAGGTTCAGAATTGATACCATAGTCCACAATCATTTGTCTCATCCAAAGAAGTTGTGTACAGCAGCTCCCAAGGGCAATGTACTCAGCTTCAGCTGTAGAGAAAGAAACACAGTTTTGTTTCTTACTGTGCCATGACACTAAGTTGTTCCCAAGGAAAAAACAGCCACCAGACGTACTCCTTCGATCATCAACACACCCTGCCCAATCTGCATCGCAATAACCTGCAAGATTCACATTAGTTTCAAATGTGTAGTGAAGTCCAAACTCCAGTGTTCCTTTCACATATTTGATCACACGTTTCACAGCTTTCATGTGTGATTCTTTTGGTGAGGATTGGTAGCGAGCACATATACCAACGCTGAGACACAAATCCGGACGACTCGCCGTGAGATAGAGCAGACTTCCAATCATGGCTCTATAGAGTTTCTCGTCAACTTTCTTCCCTTCTTCGTCCCGTGAGAGTTTTGAGGTTGTGCGCATTGGCGTTCTTGAGGTTTTGCTAGTTTGCATACCAAACCTTTTCACCAAATTCTTGGCGTAAGTACTCTGTGAGATGAAGATTCCATCTTTCATTTGTCTGATCTGCAAGCCAAGGAAGTAGTTCAACTCACCGACCATACTCATCTCAAATTCCTTGGTCATCGTTTTGACAAACTCATCAACCAAGTCCTTTGATGTACTCCCAAATATGATGTCATCGACATAGACTTGAACAACCAGCAAATCCCCATGAAGGTGTTGTGTGAATAAAGTTTTATCAACTCCTCCTCTATTGAATTTGGCTGAGATCAGGAACTGCATTAGTCTCTCATACCAAGCTCTTGGAGCCTGTTTAAGACCGTAGAGAGCTATCTTAAGTCTATAAACATGATTCGGAAAATGTGGATCCTCAAATCCTTTCGGTTGTGCCACATAGACTTCTTCTTGCAGTAAGCCATTGAGAAAGACACTCTTGACATCCATCTAGTACAGTTTGATTCGAAGTTTGCAAGCTAGTCCAAGCAAGAGTCTGATTGATTCAAGACGAGCAACAGGAGCAAACGTTTCATCAAAGTCCACCCCCTCAATTTGTGAGTATCCTTGACCAACAAGTCTTGATTTGTTTCTGATTACATTTCCATGCTCATCTGTCTTATTCTTGTATATCCATTTGGTCCCTACCACATTTATATCATCAGGTTTTGGAACCAGATCCCAGACTTGAAGTCTCACAAACTGTTCCATCTCATCTTGCATTGATGCTGTCCAGAATTCATCATTTAGAGCCTCTTGAATGTTTCTTGGTTCAATCTGAGAAATGAAGCACTCATGTTTAGCGAGTTCTGAGACAAAGCATGCAAGCTTCACCATCTCCTTGAAGTCAATGTGTTTTTTGCGAGTTACCCTCTCATCGAACAGTCCCCCAATCACGTCACTTGAAGAATGATTTTTGTGAATTTTAACACTTTCGGACTGTCTCTCAGGTTCATCTGCCTCAGCTTCCCCTGTAGAATCATGAGAAACCTCCTCTTCATGTGATATCTCCTATGTAACACAGATATTCCTTTGTGTAGCACTGTCATGGTAGAATCCAACTCGATCATCAAACACAACATTCACTTTGTCATCAATCATCTTGGTTCTTGAGTTGTACACCCAAAATGCACTACTATTTGTGGAATAACCAAGAAACATGCCCACATCACTCTTTGCATCGAACTTTCCAAGATGATCCTTATCATTGAGAATGTAACACAGGCATCCAAACACATGGCAGTAGCTGAGGTTTGGAGTCTTTCCTTTGAAAATCTGATAAGGAGTAGTCTTGGTCTTGGGTTTCACATAAACTCGATTGACGATATAGCAAGCTGTGTTAATTGCTTCAGCCCAGTATAGAGATGGTACATGATTTCCAGCCAGCATGGCTCTTGCCATTTCCTGCAATGTCCTGTTCTTCCGTTCAACAACTCCATTTTGTTGAGGAGTTCTTGGAGCAGCATATTGATGTTGAATGCCCTGGTTTTGACAAAATTCATCGAACAGCTCGTTTTGGAATTCACCACCATGGTCACTTCTTATTTGAAAAATTTCACCTTTTTCTTGCTTAAGTTGTAATGCCAGAATTCTGAAGCTCTCAATTGCATCTGATTTGTTCTTCAGAAACCTCACCCATGTATACCTGGAAAAATCATCCACTAACACAAAAATATATCGCTTTCCAGCAATACTTTCAGGTGAGATAGGACCCATAAGGTCCATATGAACAAGTTCAAGAATTTGTTTTGAGTTAAACTGAGATACCTGTTTGTGTTGAACCTTGATTTGTTTTCCCTGGCAGCAGGCACCACATACGGAATTTGTATGATCTTCAAGATTTGGCACTCCTCGCACTACTTCAGCACACACCAGTCTTGACAAGCCATGAATGTTCATGTGACCAAGTTTTCTATGCCACAGATCAGTTTGGGAATCTCTTGAAGATAAGCATTGTTCAGAGGATTTCCACATGTAGCAGTTGTTAGAGGAACAGAGACCACTTAACACAATATTCCCTTCATGATCCACAGCTTGGCATTCTTTACTGTTAAAGCTGACTTGCAATCCTTCATCACATAACTGACTGACACTGATGAGATTAGCCTTGAGATTCTCCACATAATAGACATTTCCGAGACGAGGTAAATCCACTCTCTCCATGACTCATACTCCACGTATTCTACCTTGTCCTCCATCACCAAAAGTAACTTTACCTCCACGAAGATTTTCGAGTTTAATCAAACACTCTCGATTTCTTGTCATGTGTCTTGAACATCCACTGTCAAAGTACCATGGAATGTCATTCTGGTTACTACTTTCTACGGTAGTGTAAGCAACTCTTGCTACTAAATTAGTAGCTCTCTCAGAAAATTCATCTTTAGACATATGTGACACAGGCTTATCGATGTGTGACACTTCTTTGGTGTCTTGAATCAGCTTGCTTATGATTGCCCTGTTGCATTCAATTTCTTTCCCTGATCTTTGAGGTACCTTTGACGATTTCTCATGTTTATGTTGAGAATGAGATCTGTTTCTGAATGTTGGATAAAGATCCGTCTTGGAAATCCATACACTTCCGATCCTACTTGGTTCAATAAAACACTTATGCAAGCTCCATGCTCGTTGGTACTGACTCCTGCAAAAGTTGCAATGAGATACCTTGTGTCCTGGCTTTCCACAGAAGTGACAACCATTTCGCTTGAAAGATGATGGCTTGCCTTTAGGTCTCACATTTGACTTTTCACCGTGAGAGTTGATATTTAAATTGGAAGTGTTGGAGTGAGTCACACCTTTGACAAACTTGACCTCTGTTGTTAACTCATCATTCGGAATGCGAGTTCCTTGATATCCCAACCCAACAACATATCTTGGTTTTGTCGAAGAGACAAGATGTGATCCAAAGTGTCTGATCCGGTGTTAAGCATTCTTAACTTTTTATAGTTCTCACTCAGCTCTCTTTGTAAAAGTTGACTTTTCTCAATCTCATCATTCAATAACCGCCTTGTTTGATCATACCTTGTTTCTAAACTCTTTAAATTGTATGATTGCTGAGATATTGTCTCTTCCAACTATTGCAGATTTACCATTTTTTCATCCTTTGGTGACTTAACTTCTGTCTTTTCTTCACCAGTAGGCTGCTCAAGTTCTAGTATGTTCACCTGTGCCTTGAGCATCGCCTTATCTTTGATTAACTGCAGATTTTCAAGACTAAGCTCAGTAAATTTATCAAACAAACTGCAATATTCTTCCTTTAAATTCATTGTATCTTTCTCATGGTTCTCCTCTGAGTCTGTATCTGAATCAGAACTGATATGAGAGTCGTCATGTCCGACCAATGCCATGAAGTTCAGCAGTAGGCCCTCATTATCACTGTTGTCTTCAGATTCTGTATCACTGAAACATACAAGAGACTTATCCTTCTTCAGATTGTTAGGGCACTCACTTCTAGTATGGCCAAACCCCTTGCACTCAATGCATTTGAGCTCTTTCCTCTTAGCTAGTGGACACTCATTCTTAAAATGACCATAGCCTTCGCATTCATGACATTGCAGCTCTTTCTTCCGATTCCCTTTTCCTGAGTCACTTCTACTAGCAGTGCGATCATTTTCTCTGGTGTAAGCTCGATTATTGTTACGATTTTGTCCCTTCTCCACACGTTTGATCATTTTGTTGAAATTTCTTGCCATAAGGCTCATGTTTTCTTCAATACGTTTGATTCGATCTCCTTCTTCCTTTTCTGCTGAAAAAGCGATTCCATTCTTTCCTTTAGTTGTTTCTTCAACATGTTCAAGATCATGAACTTTTAGAATACCAGCAAGTTGATCAAACTTCATTTCATCAGTGTTTACAACAATTTTCAGAACCGCCTTGTATGCTTCAAATCTTGGAGGCAAGCACCGTAACACTTTCTTAACCAGTTTCTTCTCATTATACTTTTTTCCAAGAACCGAAGCTTCGTTTGCTATTGAACTGATTTTAGATATGAAACTCCCGATTGATTCATCATCCTCCATCCGCAAACTTTCAAACTTTGATGCAAGATGATCGATTCTTGTTCGTCTCACACTCGTATCTCCTTCAAAATGATTGACAAGTGTATCCCAAGCCTCCTTGGCAGATTCACATCCTTGTATAATTTTAAACTGATCCAGATCGACAGCTGAAAAGATGGTGGTAAGAGCTTTGGAATTGAATTTTGATGCAGCTTTATCAGAGTCAGTCCACCTCTCTTTGGGCTTTGGCACCACACTTTTATCTTCCAGAATCGTGGTTGGTGCTGTCCATCCTTGCTCAAAAGTAGTCCAAGCATCTTCATCAATACCCCTTATGATATGTCGCATCCTCGCCTTCCAATGTCCAAAGTTCCCTTCGTCCAGCATGACTGGTTTTTGTAAAGCCACAAGTTCTTTCATGGTTTCCATGATTAATGCAGGATCTCAACCTGTAAGTAGACTACTTGTCTACAGAGGTGACCCGCTCTAATACCAAATGAAAACTCAACAGATACCACTTTCAGAAAGAACTCAGAACATACCAAGTAAAACAACTTGTTTTATTAAGAATCTTTTAAACAATCTATCTAGATCTGTTTAATCCGTTTTACTCAACGTCTTACAAGACTTGACACGAACCAATTCTTAATCTATCAAAAGCACAGAGATGGAGTTCAGAACAACCTCTTGAACTCGATAATGATATATCACCCGGAAGAGCTACTTAGGTTAACCAACCTAGACGTCTATATATACTCATCATCGTATATCTCATGATCAACACAAATCTATCCAAAATCTTCTCAGTCGTTGTCTAGAAGATCCTCCTAGATTCTCGGAACTCTATCTTCAGCTATAGATTCCTTTTTCCGAATATCCTCCTTGTGTAACTCACACCAGCTAGTGAGTTACTCACAAGTTCTTCTCACACCGTCTTCACTTTGTGTGACACATCTCTTGACTTGTGTAACACCATGAGATATATGCTCAACCCAGTGAGCTTACAGTATCATCAATGGCAAAGCTCTGGAGCTCAGAACAAGGTATCAACGAAAGGGTTTCAAGCGCCAGAAAATCAACCGTGGGGATGGTTTCTAACTGAATATATAATTAACTTTTCTTGTAGTCATTGAGCATTATACATTAGTATAAAGTACCAAGAGAAGGGTCATACATAAACCATCCTGAAATGTTAGCTTTATTAGCTAAGGCTGATTGAATTGCTAACTCAATTTAACTAGTCTAATTCCATTATTCTGACTCTGCAGGTTTTGATCTTTTTTTTTTATTCTCATCGTAATCGGAAAGAAAATTCTAGCATTCATTCTATATTCAAAGATCAAGGAAGACTAGCAAGAAAACAGATGGCGTTAGCGCCACAACTTTCGCTAACGTTGTTCAATCTGTTGCTTGTTCCCTTGACTTTTCATTCACTTTGATTAATGCTACCCGGTCAACTCAAAGCTTGAAGGCGTTCCTCGGTTGACCTCTGTTTTTGAACAAGTTAGTCAAGGTTCGTTATGAAATTGTTATATGGAAAGACACTAACGCTTTGCCTTGTTATGATAGGGGATGGGGGTGGCAAATGGTCATACATACTTTTTTATCAGACCTTCTGCTGAAAGCTTTCAAACGACTCTTCCAGTCGCTTACCTACCTAGAAAAGTGACTCTATGTAGTGTTTAGCTGAGGGAAACAAAGTGTTGTGGCCTGCCCGAGAAGGAGATTTAGGCTCCTTTTAAGGCAAAAGCTAAACAGCTTGGAGTTCATATCCCTTAAGCAGTGTCGTGCCTACATCTTAGGTGGCCTAAGACAAATTAATTTGTTAAAAAATTTATATATAATCTTTTACCAAATATATATTTTATTTAAACAAAATCTTGAAATTTTTAAAAATATATTTAATATTTAAATTTATTGAAATTATAAGCTGAAAATTGTGTTTGAAATGATGAAACCTAGTTTCTAAATTTTGTTTGACATATTACTAAAGATAATAAAGTTTACATGCTTTGTTAGTTTTATAATGAATTTTCAGATTTTAAAATACACTTATAAATTTATTTTAGTTTGCATGTCCTACTTTAATATTAGTGTAAATTATAAGAACATCTTTATGAAAGTATGAATTAATATTTAAAATTAGTTAAAATCTGATGTAAAAATCATTAAAAAAAGAAGAAACAAAAGTTCAAGAAGAATTTTAGCTTCTTTTTTTTTTTTATGTAGAATTTTAGCTTTTTGTGTAAAAGTCATGAAAAATTATTGTATATAGTGATACAAAATGAATATAAAAAATTCTGCTTTTATTCCATAAATACTTTAAAAATTCTGCTTTTATTCTCATATATTATAAGGTAATGTATTTGAAAAAAATGGGGCCCTAAATTTTTGTTGAAATTTGGAGGCCTGTTACTCTAAAGGTCAGCACGGCTCTGCCCTTAAGATAGACACGTACGGTATTAAGAAATAGAACCAGGTATTTGATGATTTAGTATTAGCTAGCAAAAATGTAGGGACTCATTATTGTTTACAATTACTATTGATGTCATGGAGCGATGTCACCCATTTCGTTAAGGACCTGACTGTAATCGTAGCGGTTTTGGTACAATTACGGTTGCGGACGCGGGTAATTGTAGTTTTAAGCATTATTAATAGCTTTGTATGGCTAGCACCACGGTTAGAAATTGACGAGTTTACGAGATATTTATGACTACTTAACTATTAAATGCACCAACGATTAAATAATAATAAAAAAATATTTATTTATATTTTATATATTATAAAACATTAAAAATAATATTATTATAATAAATATAAAATAATATTTATGAAATGGGAAAATCTTTGAAATAGACATTTTAAAAGTTTTTGTCACAAAATAGACCTCAAAGAAAAAATGACCAAAATAGACCTTTTTATTTTGAAAATTTTAATATATTTTTTTTTAATTTTAAACTTCATCTCCAAAACTCCATCTCATAACTCTAAACTCTAAGTCTAGATTAGTTAACACGAAAACTAAACTTTATTTTGATTATTTTTTTCCTTGAAATCTATTTTGGTGACAAAAAAGATTTTTAGATCTAAATATTCCTCTTATGAAATTATACTATTAAATTTTTGAATTTTTTTGGAAAATATTTTTTAATTTTTTTTTATAATATGAAGTAAATAATATAGATATTTTAGTGTCTATATATTTCAATATAAAATTTAATTAAATACATTTTAATTTATATTTATCTAATTTTTTTTAATTGTTTTACCTTCCCGTGACCACCCATAAACGCTAGTTGAAACTAACTTTTGAATTTAAGACATTTAGAGTGGTTTGAAACAATTCATAGTATTTTCTAGGATTGTTGCAGAACATTAATAACCACTATCAACCAAAAACTGTGTTTATGGATGATAATAGAGAAACTAGTCATACTATGAGTGCATTTTCATTATAAATATCGTTATAAGGCAGCTAAAGCATTAGCTTTAGGCACGCATGTGCCTGTTATAAGCCAGCTAAAGCATTATCTTTAGGCCACATTTGTTTTTTTGGTAGAAATTTAGGCTACGTCTTAAATTCTGTATAAAGTGTTTCTCATTTTACATGGCATCCGCATCAATGAGTTTCTCATCCAATTCCTTTCCATTAAACAATTAAAATTATAAAATGATAGAAATAGAAAGTGACAAAGAAGAGAAAGAAGACAAAACGATCGCTCTTTGAGGTACTCCAACATGGGAAATTTTTTTTGTTCGAGGTGTAATTATATTAGTGGTTCAAATTTATTTTGTTTCAAAAAAATAATTTATATTCTTATTAAATAAATAAGAAAAGTCTAAGTGATACTCTCTTAATGTTGATGCTTTTAATACTAACACCACAAATACCGAAGTTGGCGTTCTATTTTCCCCTGGGAACTTTCATATAGTACATGTTCTCCAAAAAGTTAAATTCTCATTCTATATGTCTATGAAATGAAAGTTAATAATCCGTTTCTCCATAGTTAAAAAGTTCAAAATCTATTTACTCCTAAATCGATACATCTAAATCTATTAACACATAAACCATATTTCAGTATTGTTAACTATTGTACGTCAATCATACCCAAAATTAACCAAAATAAACTTGATTATAATAATTAAAACATTACCCACCCGAATTTAATACCCTGAAGTCGATCAAAGAGAGCAACCTCCCCCCCCCCCCCCCCCTCATATTAGAAAACTCAACGATGAACCCTAATTTGGCAAGAGGAGAAATCAAAATTCGAAGATCTAGGGTTTGTCTATCTATGCATCTGTGTCTTTACCATAATAGGGAAACGTTCATCCACTCAATAACGAAGATTCTAATGGAGAAGACCGTAATAAGCGGAACGATTAGAACATTGAGGAAGCATTGATTGACTTCAACGATTCATTCCCTTACACTAGATTTGTGAAAATCGATTTTCAGTTTTGATTTTAGGGTTCTTCGTCGATTAAAGTTTAGATTTGAGAATTTTTGAGAAAGAAGAGGTTTTTACCCAACTTTGATGGATCCGGTTTATTTTGTTCAAGCTTTTAATTCAGTTTACGGTACGTTGTTTGGTTCTTAGTTTCGGTTGTAAAACCAATTTAAACAGATATAGGGGTAAATAGATTTTAAACTTTTTATCTATTGGGAAATGGGTATTAAATTTCGTTCCATGGACATATAGAACGAGGGCTTAACTTTATGGAGAACTGGTGTTATATGAAAGTTTTCAGGAGAAACAGATCTTCAACCCAATACTGAAATACACGTGATTTGTTCATTGGTTTTACTTGTTTCCCTTTTAATGTTATAGTTATCAAAACAGTAAAGGAAATTTAACTGTTTGTAGTTTCCATTGTTTATGTTATAGTTATCAAAATAAAAAAAGGTTATTTAATTTTTTGTCAAGCATAAAGAAACCTTCCAGCAGTCATTATAAATAGCTTTGATACACAAACATAATTTTGTTTTTGATCACTGACTTGCCTACATCTGATTCATAACTTACGATTGGGTTTTGATTTGGCAATTTTGGCATTTCTCAAGTTCCTTGTTCTTAGTTATTATATTCTTCTTCTGTAGTTCTTTTCGTAGTATGCATTAGATCTTAAATATTGTTAACTAGTTGACTAATAATCAGTCATGAAGTGCTGTTGAATTGAATTTTAAAATAAACAATGATTGTGGAGGTGATATTGATGAACATGTTTCAGAGAAGGGATTCTCTTCATTAATAAATTATCATGGATCAAGCTATTGTTTCTATCGAAAAAAGATTTGAACAATTCCAAAATTATGATAAAAAAATTCAATTTTTTATTTATTTAAACAAGCTGAAAGCAGCTAGTGATGATGAGCTGATGGAATCTTGTGTTAGAATTTGATTTTGTAAGGCATGGTGAACTTTAGGATATAAACGGGGAAGATTTATGTTCGGAGCTTAAATTTCTAAGAATGGTATTACCACCAGAAGTTAAAAGATCTTTTGAGATATTGAACTCTTTGAAAGGAATGGATGATTTTTATCTGAATAAATGAATTGCTTATCGAATCTTGTTGACAATTCAGGTTTTTGTTGCTTCTTCGAAAAGAAATTTTTCTAAACTGAAGTTGATAGAAATTATATATGATCTATTTGTTACGAGGCTGAATGTGTTATCAATGATATTTATTAGAAAAGATACGGTTGGTAAACTTGTCTATGAAAAAAATATGATGGAATTTGCTGGAAAGAAAAAGTAGATGACCTGTTTTTCACAAAAAATATTAGTATATTATACTTTTTGTTATTTTCAAAAATTTTAATTTTATTTTAATGTATTATTTTATAAGAGCCACATGTTAGAAAATGCTTTAAACCACCAAAATATTTGGGATGGCACTATAAATATTACCATTGTTATAAACGTGAAGAAAACAAAGTCAGTATTGTACGCAGAGTAAATATTATTATGTGGAGCCCATCGTCATTATGCACGCACAGTAACTTACTTTTTCACCTCTATATAAACGCTCGTTTTGCGATCGTCGAAAACACACATTCTCTTCTCCCTCTTATAATAATTCTCTCTCTGATAGTTTATCTTATTCTAGTATTATATTCTCTCTACGGATATAAAAATTCTCCAATTTTTTAAGATTTCTCAATCTAATAAAATCATAAATATTTTATAACACGTTATCAACACGATCACTCTGCAATTTGGTAAAATTTATATGTATCATATTTACCCTGCTATAATGGTCGGTATACCGCCTTTATTACTATTTATTATTTTATAGTGGTTGTTTTAATTTATACTATTTATATATATTGATGCGGGCGGTATGTCGCCTCATTAATAAACCATGATTGATAAATACACTATAATTATTGGCTTGGCTGTGCCGCCGCATAATTTGTTTAATAATTTAACAAAATAATTTTATCACCATAATAATATTGATAATTGCATGTTATGAATATTATATAAATGTTAGGCAACCGATATAAATTATTATGAAATTTACTAAATTTGGTTGAGTGATTATTATGATATTTTTAGACCGATTTTTGGTTTTAAAAATATATATATAAATGAAATAAAATAATAATAACTAAAAAATTAATCCCAACGGTTACAAATAATTTTTCAAAATTTTACCTTTTTTCAAACGGCTATGAACAGTATTTTCATCTATAAATACACTCATATTTCATTCATTCAATTCATCATAACATTTCATCTCCTCTTAAAACCTTCAAATAATTTTCTTCCGATTTTCTTTCTTTTTTCTGAAAAAAATAGGATGATTCGTTTGCTTTTAGTTTTGTGTGCAGTTATAATTTTTGTTGGTGTTTACGGTCTTTGTATTGGAGAATTGACTCCGATAGAGTATAACATAAATATTGTTATGCTTTTCTATGCGGTGTTTTTCTTTTTAATTGTTTGCATGATTAATGTAAACGGTTCATTTTAAATAATATGAAATTCTAATAAAATTTATTATGTTGTGTTTTTAGAAATACAAATGGCAAGAATTGATCATCTTCAGTTTCCGGCTCTCAAAATAACTGGTGAAAATTACGTCGGATGGGTCACCAACGTGAAACCCTACCTGGTGATGAAAAAGTTAACCGAGACGATTATAATCAGTAACAAATCGCCGCTTGAGCATAAGGCTGAAGCGATAATTTTTCTGAAGAAACACCTTGATGAGAATGTTACGCATGACTATGCGAGCATAGAGGACCCAGCTGACCTGTGGCAAGCTTTAAAAGAGCGGTTCGATAACCAGAAGGAAATCAATCTCCCTCACGCTCTAGAAGAGTGGAAAAACCTGAGGTTTCAAGATTTTCAAAAGGTAGAGGAATACAATTATGCCGTCCTAAGGATAGTTTCACTACTGAAGTATTGTGGTAACCCTGTCTCTGAGGCAGAAATGATGAATAAAACATACAACACTTTCCACAAACAACTTCACTTCCTACCCGAAATTTACAGAAAATGTGGGTACACGAGATTTTCTGAATTGATGGTTGCGCTCATGTTGGCTGAAAAGAACAATGAGCTTCTGATTAAAAACCACAATTCTCGACCTACAGGAGCGAACGCATTCCCCGAAGTGAATGTTGCGGCGATAGAAAACTCAGAGAAGAGAATCCAAACAAATTGGAAGCGTGGTCGCCGTTTCAACAACAAACGTGGAAAACCTTACAGTCCCAAATGGAGAGGATCTAACAAATGGGTAAGATCCGAACAAGTTTCTAAGGGTAAAGAAACCCAAGTGGATACCACTCAGAAACATGAAACTGTTTGTTACAGATGTGGATGTAAAGGACATTGGTCCCGTACCTGTCGTACTCCTCCACATCTGTGTAAGTTATATAAAGAGTCTACGAAAGGCAAAGCTAAAGAAGTGAATCTCACCGAAAATTTTGAGGGGACAACGTACCTCGAAGCCTCTGATTTCGCAAATGAGCTGGACTAGATTACTCCTGAAGAGAACTGAAATGCTTGTAATAAAACTATTGAATAGTCCCCAGTATTGTTATGTATAATTATTAAATTTCCTGTTTTAAGCAAATAATGATGTCTTTAACATCACAGTAATGTATAATTATTATGTGTGTTTCTTATATGATTAATATATAAATGATTTTCATGTTTTTCTTTTTATTAACATTTATGACAATTACATACATGGATCACAATGCTAATGGAACAAAATCCAAGAAATGGGTTCGATAAATTTGTATACCAGATAGTGGAACAACGCACACTATTCTGAGACAAAAGAGATATTTCTCTGATATAAAACCAAAAAGAATTTTTGTCAATACGATATCAGGTCCTGCAGACGTGATTGAAGGAACTGGTAAAGCAAACTTTACATTACCAAATGGAACAAAATTCTCCATAAACAATGCTCTATATTCTCCGAATTATAAAAGAAATTTGTTGAGTTTTAAAGACATATATATTCACGGATATGATACTCAGTCTGCAACTGAGGATGGAAAGAATTACATATATGTAACTTCTGATAAATGTGGGAGAAAACACATATTGGAGAAGTTCCCAGAACTCCCTTCAGGATTGCATCATACTTATATCGATGAAATCGAATCAAATATTATAGTGAAACAAAATCCAGAAGAGTTCACATTATGGCATGATCGCCTCGGTCACCCAGGCACCACAATGATGCGTAAAATCATAGAAAGCTCACATGGCCATCCACTGAAAATCCAGGAGATTTCTCAAGGCAATAAAATGACATGTGTTGCATGTTCTCTTGGAAAATTGATCATAAGGCCATCACCAACCAAAATTGATAAGGAATCACCAAAGTTCCTTGAAAGAATTCAAGGCGATATATGTGGACCAATACATCCACCTTGTGGACCATTCCAGTATTTTATGGTATTAATTGACGTATCAAGTAGATGGTCACACGTTTGTCTATTGTCATCTCGAAATATGGCATTTGCAAGATTTTTAACTCAGATAATCAAACTGCGAGCCTAGTTTCCTGATTATACCATTAAAAGAGTTAGACTAGACAACGCTGGTGAGTTCACATCTCAAGCATTCAATGATTATTGTATGGTAACAGGAATTGAAGTTGAACATTCTGTGGCTCATGTTCATACGCAAAATGGTTTGGCTGAATCTTTAATTAAGCGACTGCAATTGATTGCAAGGTCATTGATTATGAGATCAAAACTTCCTACCTCTGTATGGGGACATGCTATTTTGCATGCAGAAACACTCATTCGGATCAGACCAAGTGCGTACCATAAGTATTCTCCACTACAATTAGCATTTGGTCGAGAACCAAACATTTCTCATTTAAGAATCTTTGGTTGCGCAGTATATGTGCATGTAGCACCACCACAACGTAAAAAAAATGGGACCACAAAGAAGATTGAGAATATATGTTGGTTATGATTCTCCATCAATCATACGGTACCTAGAACCACAGACGGGTGATGTCTTTACGGCACGTTATGCCGATTGTCATTTTGATGAGAAAGTATTCCAGTTCTAGGGGGAGATAACAAAAATATAGGAAATGATATTAAATGGAGTGTGCCTTCATTGTTATATCTTGATCCTCCTACTAAAGAGACAGAACTAGAAGTTCGACGAATTATGCATTTACAGAGTATAGCAAATCAGCTACCTGATGCGTTTGCAGATACCAAGACGGTAACTAAATCTCATATACGAGCTGCAAATGCTCCTGCTTGTATCAAAATAACGAATGAGCAAGGAAAAGCAGATGATACACGTGAATCCAAAATACGTCTGAAGCGTGGGAGACCTGCTGGTTCTAAGAATAAAAATTCCAGAAAACAAAAAGATGTCGAAATAAATGACACACCCAAATTAGCAGAAAGTATTTTGGAATGAACAAATGATGAGGATACTGACAAAATAGAACATCATGAATCAGAAATGAATCATGAGATTTCCATCAAGTATATCCACAATAAGAAGATATGGAAAAGAAATGAAAAGGATGATGTCGATGATGTTTTCTCATATATTGTATCAACAGAAATAAATGAAGAAATCGAAGATCCAGAACCAAAATCTGTTTATGAATGTCAAAAGAGACATGATTGGAAACAATGGAAAGATGCAATACAAACCGAACTTGATTCACTTAATAAGCGAGAAGTATTTGGACCTATTGTACTCACACCTGCAGATGTGAGACCAGTTGGATACAAATGGGTTTTCGTTCGAAAGAGAAATGAGAAAAATGAGGTTACGAGATACAAAGCTCGTCTTGTGGCTCAAGGCTTTTCTCAAAGACCTGGAATTGACTATGAAGAAACATATTCCCCTGTTATGGATGCAATCACATTTAGATTCCTCATGAGTCTAGCCGCTGGTAAAAATCTCGAGATACGTCTCATGAATGTTGTCACAGCATATCTATATGGATCATTAGATACTAATATCTACATGAAAGTTCCTGATGGATTTAAAATGCAGAAGCATTAAGATCAAAATCTAAAGAACTATGTGCGATAAAATTACAAAGATCATTATATGGGTTAAAACAGTCTGGACGTATGTGGTATAACCGTCTCAGTGAACATTTAACAAAAGCAGGATACGTGAACGATCCTATATGCCCATGTGTCTTCATCAAGAAAACAACATCCGGATTTGTGATAATCGCAGTGTATGTTGATGATCTTAATATTATTGGAACTCAGAAGAAAATACAAAAGGCATCAGACTATCTGAAAGGAGAATTTGAGATGAAAGATCTCGGACAAACAAAGTATTGTCTTGGTCTACAAATTGAGCATTCTCAAAATGGTATATTCGTGCATCAATCCACATATACTAAAAGAGTATTGAAACGTTTAAACATGGATAAATCAACTCCTCTTAGCACCCCGATGATCGTAAGATCACTTAACATTGAAAATGATCAATTTCGACCATCTGTGGAAAATGAAGAGATACTTGGTCCTGAAGTACCATATCTAAGTGCAATCAGAGCGTTAATGTACCTTACAAACTGCACACGGCCTGATATATCATTTGCTGTTAATCTTTTGGCAAGATTCAGCTCATCTCCCACACGAAGACATTGTAATGGAATTAAGCATGTCTTTCGTTACCTCCAAGGGACCATTGATTTGGGCTTGTTTTATCCAAAAGATTCAAAAGATCAAATGGTTGGTTTTGCAGATGCAGGATACCTTTCAAATCCACATAAAGCTCGGTCGCAAACATGATACGTTTTCACGATCGGAGGCACTGCTATATCTTGGCGCTCTCAGAAACAAACACTCGTGGCCACATCTTCAAATCACGCCGAGATGATCGCACTCCATGAAGCAAGTAGAGAGTGTGTATGGTTAAGATCAATAAACCAACACATATGTACAAGTAGTGGGATTGACGAAAGTACGGAGCCAACTATCTTATATGAAGATAATGCGGCATGTGTTGCTCAAATGAAGGAAGGATATATCAAAAGCGATAGGACAAAACATATACATTCAAACTTCTTCTCCTATACTCAAGAGCTCGAAAGAAATAAAGAGATTAAAGTAAGATATATTCGATCATGCGACAATGCAGCTGACCTCTTCACAAAATCACTTCCAACCTCAATATTCAGAAAACATGTCCATAACATTGGAATGCGGCATCAGAAGGACTTATGACTAATCATTCGAGGGGGAGCTTACGTGGTTGCACTCTTTTTACCTTACTAGGGTTTTTCCCACTGGTTTTTTTTTGAAAGGTTTTTAACGAGGCAACAAAGACGTTAAGCAAAAGACAATTGTGACACTGGTCTCCAAGGAGGAGTGTTATAAACGTGAAGAAAACAAAGTCAGCATTGTACGCAGAGTAAATATTATTGTGTGGAGCCCACCGTCACTATGCACGCACAGTAACTTACTTTTTCACCTCTATATAAACGATCGTTTTGCGATCGTCGAAAACACACATTCTCTTCTCCCTCTTATAATAATTCTCTCTCTGATAGTTTATCTTATTCTAGTATTATATTCTCTCTACGGGTATAAAAATTCTGCCATTTTTTAAGATTTCTCAATCTAATAAAATCATAAA